>BJFM01004238.1:60925-110089 GCA_016586285.1 Arothron firmamentum | reverse complement strand
CCCCCCCCCACCACCACCACCACCACCCATAACGTCATCAAATTACTACTTTAGCTGGGGGAAAGTGTGCCTCTGCGTTCCGACTTCTCTGCGTGGAGAGCGGCTCAAATCTGCCACACAGCTCTGATGGAATTTCCTGCGCGCTCATTTTCTCACGACAATGCGGCCGTGATAGTTCTTACTCCTAATGCGTCTGATGTTTCAGACATGGATTTTATGAGATTTAATCCTGTTACCGTTGGCCTTGTGTGTAGACAGACCCCACGGTAACTTCATGGGTTAATACAGTATTAGCCCTGGAATTTATATGGAAGATAATTTGAATCAGGAATTGTCTCTCATTTCTCTCCAAAAACAGCAGGTGCAGAGAAAAGCAGTGCTGCCTGAAAAAAAAAAATCCAATTCTTTGGTCTTCATCTTTGAAATATTTCCAATTAGCACTTTTATTTTTGTAGAGTTCAATTATTTGCTGTATAACTGGTGTGTTATATGGTGTGTCACAACAGTGTGACATCATTTGACATCAGCGTGTGAAGTCGAGTCATGGGCCTCCTAGTCGTGCCATGGTGCACGGAGATGAATAATGAAGTGCACCACGAGGTTCCAAAAAGAGTTCCACAGTAAAGCCAGTAGTGGTTGGTTCATGACTCATGGTCCATATCTTTGATTTATAACAAAGCACTTATTTCCTCATTCGCTACAGGTCCCAATGTAGCTGCCGGCCATTCTGCCAACACGGAGCTCAACCCCTGTAAAACTGTGACTGCTGCTGATTCATTGAGTTAGTTACTGATCTAAAGGTCAACTCAGGGAAATAAAAAGCTGTTTTGTTTGGCTTTAATGATTAGTAGTTTTCACAAAGTTAAGAGCAGGTAAAACCAGTCATCAAAAAAAAAGAAAAAAAAAAAGGTTGATTATCTCACATACAAATCATATTATGTTTAAATATGGTGAAAGAATTTTACACAAGCTGATGGACTCGTGTGATGGGAACCAAAAGGGACATGACAAAAAGAGACTAAATCAAGTCTTTTGGGGGAGCTGCTGCAGCAGAACAGAGGAGACAGACTCCGCTAGTGGCTTCACAGCAAAACCGAGTAAAAGAAGAGTGTTTTTTTGGGGGTTTTTTTTGGTTCCAAAAACTCGAGAGAACAGGTCTACTTAAAATTTTAACGACACTTTAAGGTTCATGTATTTGGAGATTTTCTATTTCTTTGAACAAGATATTTAAAATAAGTTCTAAAGAAGAAAAGACTTCTCTGTACCCTCACTATTACTTACTGTTCGTTCAACATTTACTATGGTTAATTTCTTGCAGGACGACACTATACGTGATTTTACACATATTATTTCAAGCGTTGCACACCTTTGGGCAGCTTAACTTTACACAACCTATCAGTGAAATAATTAAATTACTGTGTTCAGAACAGGAAATAAATAGTCAAATTCCAGCGCCCCCTGCTGGAAATGTTTTCATAACACAAAAAGCTCTAAAATACCTTTTTTTTTTTTTTTTTTTAACTATTTGTCACTCATAATGAAGGCTTAACTATTAGTCATCCCGTCAATTATTTTACTGGATAACTTATAGTGTGCCAGTTATATTGCTTTAAAAAGACAAAATAAATAAATAAAAAGTTCTTATTTGGCTATACATCTCTGCAGAATGTGCACATGGACAGTCTTGCAGCATAATTAGGTCAGATTTCCTGAACACGTTTAAGAAAAGGTCCACTGAAACATGATTAAAAGGATTTACATAGTGGGATGATGTCAAACAAAGGAGCCTGGGGAGATTTTAGGCTATACAATTACTTCATGCAAAAATAGTTCAAAGCCTTTGCTTTTGCGATTAACATTCTTTTTATCCCAAGTAATGCATTTCTGACAAGGGAAAAAAAAGACCTCTAAAACTAAAAGCAGAAACATCATGAAAGCCAATTTTATGCCTTAGCTGGGTTTTCAGATGACATTGCACCTCATTTCTCTCTTGAAGACAATATTCTCAGTATTCTCACCACATCATTGTTTGAGCTCGCAGGCTTATAATCATGAAAGAAAATAAAGACTGCCATCGATGCTTCCGCCCCCCCAACTGCGAGACTATGAAGCAAAAATGCCTTGAGATCTAATGCAGTTATATTTTGGCGGTGCGTGGCGAATGTACTTAAATTTATTTGGATTCAGGTTGCACTCCTTGGTCAGAAGTTTTGCAATTTAACCATGAATGGAAGACAGAAAAATGCATTTCTTTTTGATTGCAGGTCTTTTAAATGTCCAATGCTTCATGTTTTGATTGATTAATCTAAAATCCATTATGGTGGCTTGTAAAAGAAAAGTGAGATTGTCTACGTAGTGCTGTAACTGTATTTATCTGGTCTTCTGCAATACATTTCTAATAAGCTATTGTCCTGGGGTTTATTGGCTCACATCATAGATAATAAAAACTAAACATTCGTCAGCATCTCCGGATTTGGATTGCATGAATCTGTTCATCTGAATGTGGTGTCTTTAAATTACTCATAAGTTAGGAAGGTTAAAGCTCTGGGAAATTTCTCCAAAGAGGAGAAAACCTTCAGGTTTATTTCAGGAATATTTACAATCAGGCAAATGAATTCTTCTGATGCTTTCAGACTGTGGGAGAAAATCGGAGTACCTGGAGAAAACCTGCAGGCACAAGAGCATAGAAACGATGGCACCCAGAACCTTAATGCTATGATTCAGCTATGCAATTATGCTGCCTGTTGCTTTAGACAGTGAAAAGTTAATTAAAATGGCAATTATTGTTCTGCTCAAACAATTTAAACAGTTATAAGGTGGTGATTTGTATGGGCAAATGAATCTGGAAAAATCTGGCAAATATGTTTCTGTCAGCATAAGTGGCACGTGATGTATGTTATAAATAAATAAAAGCCAGGAAGAAGCATTTACTGCTTTACTGATGTAGACTCGGCCTCATTTATTAAATCAAACATGACATCCAGTGGTTGGCTCTGACACAGTAATCTCCTAGCTCCAAGTAATAACTGCTGCTCCCTACTGACTTAAAGAGGGAATTCTCACACCAGTGGGAGGCACAAAAAAGACACATTATCACATGAAAAATATGTTCAGCAGATGGGAAAGTTTAGAGGCACGGACATGAGATCAGATGAAATAAATCTATGAGTAAAATAATTTCAAAATAATTCCTTAAAACTTGAAAAGCACTCTAGTTATACTACTTTGTAGTAAATACTCTCATGGGAAGGAAACAGATTCTGTATCTGGGTTTTTTGGTCTCTTTGTTTTGAGCTGGTTTTCCCCTTCCAGTCTCAGTCAGAATTCTGTCATCAATTATCCCCTGGATCCATCATTTACTGCCTCTTTCAGGCTTCAGCAACATGGCTGACATAACAAAGCACATTTTCCTTCTCCTTCAAAGCTCTTCCTGCTCACATCAACACCATCCCCACATCTTTATACCTTGTGTTACACTTTGACAGTGAATGCATCAGGTTCCTATCATCCTTTCTAAAGTTTTCTCTTTTTATTTATATTCCATTAATGTGGTTGGAAGAATGTGTGATATGATTTTAATAGATGCAGCAATGAATACTTTGGAGAGAACTTCACAGACAGCAGGAAATTACCGCTGGCCAACAGAGAGGATTGAAAACACACAAATAGCTTAGAAATGGAAACATCTGCCTCCTTCCTCTTTACTGTGAATGCTCAGCTGAGCCACTGAATGTTTTAGGGCTCATCAGCAACCTTTTAATACAAACATATAGAGTAGAAACGAGGTCTGTTTTACCTCCTGTTATTTGTGCAGTTTGCAGGGTCCATTATTAGAAGGCAGGCAATTTCATTTACTGATATTTCAGCTGTGAACCTTTCCAATTTGCCCTCAGCGAACAGCACTCTGCAGCATGCTCACCGTGCTGCAAGTTTCCTTTTCCTGCGTTGATTTTGGTGAGTGACTTCAAACTTAGTGCTGCTGTAATTATTTTTAATCAAGGATTTTGAGGTCGTTGAGAAGTTGCTCATTAACATGGTTTACTTCTAAACTCTCAACTCTCTGTTATGGAATCATGCACATGTTGGTGGAGGTTACAGAGCTGCGCACAAGGTGTTGATGATGATTCTACTTTTGGAATCATAGATGGTTGCTTTTTCTAGCTTTTTAATCATACAGCATTTAATCATTTTTAAAGCTGCTCCACTAAAATCCCCCCAAAACAGTGCAATATTTTTGAGGATATTTTGACCTGACTTTACACACAGCAGGTGGGACCAGACCCTGAGGTTGGTGGCTGTGCTCGAGCTGGCGCACAGTTCAAACGCTGCGCACGGGGCCAGTGGCTGGCATCCACAGTGAGCTGCAGCAGGGCTGCAGTTCATGAGCCGGAGCCTAATCTCTCTCCCAGTGCACTGATGATTAACCTGAGCTGTGCTACTCTGCCTGAACCTGCCTCGAGCCAAGCTGCTCTCTGGCAGGCAAGCTAACAACATCAGAGTTAAAGGGAAAAGTTCATCCTAAAATTTAATCGTTTAATTCCAAATCATAAAAGGCTCTAAGATTGTTTCTGGTTCATCATCAAATGTGATTTAGGTAATGGCTGAATGACAATGACTGAACAATGCTGGAGATCAGGTTTTTGAATGTCAGCCAGTTCTGGTAGCAAAGAAGCCTTGGTGGGTGTCAGAACTAGAAATTTAAATGTAAAATAAATAAATAAGTAAATAAATAGTTAAGTTTGACTGATGAACTCATAAAAACAAGAGGCAAATCCAAATCCAGAAGGCAGTCCTTGAATCTCAAAGAATAAAGGGACAAAGACTCACTCGTACTCATGCAGCACACAGTTCAGATTAAGAACAGAGGTGAGATGTTAGTAATTTAGGGTTGTACTCTCAAAGTAGATCGCTTTTAACCTGGGCACATTCCCTCAACCCTGCATCTAAACTCAGATTCCATTTTCTCCCAACTACTCATAGCTTATTATAAAAGAGCTCTGTGCATGTTTAGGTCATTAACAGTCAGAGCTTGATGTCTCTGTAACATCATTACTTCACTGAGCTGATAAAACAGTGACGACATGTGTCATGAGGCTGACACACTGAGCTGTAACTCAATTAAGGGAATGGTACGGTGCCAGTGGGTGAGGCATGGTGACACTCCATGCCTCCATGGTGCACCGGAGGCAAGTCTCAGTGGCCACATCAACATGAACAGGATGAAGGGATTAGAGTTCATTTTGTCCCCTTCAGTTATGGTTACATCATTAAAGCCACAGTTTACATTCTGACAGGACAACAGGGCTTCTGTACATTTAAAAAATATAAAATAAAAAAACATCACCAGCTATGCTAAGCTAAGCTAAATATTCTTTAACTCAAGTTTGATCTGAAAAAATGAAATAAACATTGTTAAATGGGATTTGCAACACAATAAACAAGTTTTATTAGTGTCGTCTTTGTCATCATATTATTATTTATTACAACCTGTTAAGCATAATAAAGATGAGGAATTAATTATCATTCCCTGCTTTTAAAAATTAGCCAAACTATTGTGCATTGAAGGTGTCGTTTTTAACCAAATATCACAGGATGGACTGATGTTTAACCTTCCTCAATTACAATGGAAATAAATGGGTTACAGATGCAAAGGAAAATGTTTCAGATGTCTAACATCCCAGCTGTTTTAGTGCCTACCTGTGAGGGAATGACAGTTCTCTCCTGAATCCTGTTTCAAGGTTTCAAGAGCAAGGCTGATGGGGAGATGGCAGCGAGCACTGCAGAGAGATCAAGGCACTTGAATCCTTGGAGGGTTACCCCGTCATAAAGGAACTCTTAAAACAACAATATAGTTTTTCAGAATTTACAGCATCTCTCTGTTTCAACTTCTAGCATCACTTCTGCTAAAAACATATTTGGCCCTGTCCCAAAATCTGACCGATTAAAATCATCATCATCTTTCAGTTGTGGCAGCAACTGTTCGGATGTGCTTAAAATGGCTTTTGTAAAAGTATAAATAAAAGCTTAACTGGATCCATCCGTTCGCTGAAAAAAAGGAACAAATAGAGTTTCGATGGACATGTTGTTCCATTTAAGTTGTTTTGTCGAGCTCATCACAAGCTGTCAGTCAAAAGTGACAGACTGCATTTAAAGTCCAGTGAGTCACCGGGAGATGCAATCATGCAGTAAGAAGCTGACCTGCTGCAGAAGGGTCCAAATAACAGGTGAAGCCCTTCTGCAATCAAGCAGCAAGGCAATCACAAGCCACACACAGACTCGCACACTGTCACCAGTGTTCATGTGCAATGACTGGAAGAAAAATTCCACCCAGTGCCAATGAACCTTGTATTTTCATCAAATGAAACATCGTTAGGAACACAGGAAGTACAATTTAAATAAAGTGTGGGTAGTTTACCCCTAAAAAAAGTGTTGGCTGCACATTGTTCTGACCGGAATCATACATATGGAAGAGTTTTTTCATTTTGCATAGATCATTTCTTCCCTCAGGGGATAGAATGACATCAGTGCTCTGTGTACTGGAAATCAATAGAAGACACAATGAGGTCACATTACAGGAAAAAAAAACAGCATTTACATATTATAGATCATTGTACAGTTCCAGTGTTTTTAACATAATTCATATTTCATGATCTGTTTTAGCCTCAAATCCAGTCTTGTGTATATTGTTTTAGTCTTGTTGATATTCATGCCCCAAAACCTATTATTATTATTATTATTGTTATACTATTATTTGTATTATTTTGTGCGACTGACTGACTTGTTGGGAGAAAGAACAGTCTCAGAGTACACTCCTCTGTGTTTCTCTGAGACCGCTTACAGTCTTTAGGTCATTTGCATTTAATGTGCTGACATAAAAATAATAATAACAATAATTGCACCCTATGCAAAGTGTTTCTGCGTCCCCGGTCTCAGCCTTTGGAGAGTAATTTGTCAGAAAGGCACCAGCACAGGGGGACTGTGTCAGAGGTGTAGGCAGGTTAAGGCAGAAGTACTGGTCCTGCATAAATCACTGAAAGGTCAGTCAGGAAGCACATGCACAGCAGCTTAACTTGGTCGGAGTTCAGCTGATCTGAACCGGGAAACCACACAGATAACAAATTACACCTTCTGCTTAAAGAATTGGATTAAAATGGTCAGTGTCTGCCTGTTTTCTGTCTGAATGGAGCACCTCCATCCCCAGAAAGCATCAGTCAAGTGAGAACCTGATTTCTTTTGAAATTAGAGAGAACACATAATTGTCATTTATATGTGAGCATAAACTGAGTGGAGAATATCTCCAATAGCCACGTTTGGAGAAATGAAATGTCCTAATTTTGTACACAGAGTATGCTAATGAGGGGTGGTGAAAGGACATTCAAAGAGCACTGCTCTCAAATCTAAGGGCTTTGGAGTAAGAAAATATCAACGTCGGAGGGGAAATAAAGAAATAAGTAAAATGCCTCAGTACTTTTCCTGTGTGAATAACCAAGTGCCTGCAAGTAATGACATTTAACTTCAACAAAAAACTTTATCGTTTTTAATTTATTTTTCGTCTAATTGCTGTTTTTCTCTGCTATCCAATGACATTCTGTTCTGAAAAATTCCCTTAATTCCAAGCTAAACACTCAGCTAGAGTTCGTTCCAGCACGTTTTGCAATTATGTGGCCACCATGGTACACACGCCACCCCGCCATGAGCTTTACAAAATGAAAAGTGTGTTGTTAACAATTTCTCATGGGATTGAACCTGCTGCAACACATCTGCTTGTACTGATGCTCTGTCATCATCTGGTCAGCGCCTTGTACTCCTTGAAGTACAGGAGATAATGTAGAGCGTGGCAGGGAAGTGGTAGCTGTGTGCTTCAGTCTAAATTGCTTCCCTCAGGCTTCTCACCACTTGACAGCCTGAATATGTGTTGTCAAGTGCTCTGACCTTGGGCTACGGTCGCCTGGGAGAGATTTGACAAGAAGCGAATGGTGCAGAATTACATCGCTAATCATAGGACATTAATTGGCTTCATTTCTTCATCACTACGCTAGTTCCTCTAATAGGCACTATTCTCATTTAGCTCGTTATGTTTGAAGTCTTTGTTTTCTCGCACATAGGAGGACTAGGGATGCAAAGCAGACTTGATTATACCTTATCCCCCCATTTTCTATGCTGCTCATTATTTGTAGGGGTGCAAAAGGGACCACAGGATCGCAGTAAATCCTGGGCAAATTGTAAGTAAAAGAAATGGATTCATGTCACGATCAATCATTCACAGTGACCAGAAACCAATTAACCGAGCATATATGTGCCACAGCCGCCGGTCTGCCACCTGTGGTTTTCCGCTCCTCACCGCTTCACCTGCACCATGCCTCCCGATCAGCCACATCTGCAGCTTTTTTTGCCAATCTGCACTGGAATTTTGGCTCCGGTCTTGGACTGATTCAGTGCCAGATCGTCTTCTGTGTGATGTGAGATGTTTTTCTGCCTGCCTGCCTGAGCGTGATCGACCCAGCCTGTCCATGACCCGCCTTTCTAGCCTGTTTCCCGGATTACCTGCCTGCTTTTCTCGCTTGTCTCCTGGTGAACTGACCTGCTTCTGTCCCTGACTAGGAGATCGTCGAACCCTGTAATTACCTGTGAGCACAATTAAAGAGATTTTAATCTGCCAATTGTGTCACACTTGGATTCTTGCCACGAACTCTGACAATACATGCCTTTGCACTGAGGGAGAAAGCTGTAGCGTCGGAGGAAATCAGCAGGAAAATACTTTGTTCTGTCTGATGTGTTAATAGTTTGGCCGCTCTGACATATCTCAGTAGGGTGAAAAATTTTTTGCTTTGTGCTCATCAACTTTTGGAGGATCGGCAGGTACTTTTTATTTTATTTTTAATTTGAAATGTTGTCTATATATGCGTGTATAACATGGACACACTCACCCAGTAAAGATGTCCCAGATTTGACAAGGACAAAGAACCTGAGCTTCGTCTGTCAGTAACACCTCCTCAGCTGGGAGCATTAGACGTATCAACTAGAGCACAATGCACTTAATGCACAAAGGTCTTTCAAGGGGTTGGCTTCTAATTTCTGACTGATGATCTCATTCAGTCATTATGCTGATGGAGCCTCATTGCTTTTAATTCAGGCTATGCACGATTTGAGGTTTAATTGATGAATGACATTCTCAGTCACCATTCCTCAACTGGCTGCCTCTCATTTCCTTTCCTCCTGAACTGACTCTACAAAATAACAAGTGCAATGGCAATTTAAGGTCAAAATAAAGGATAAGTGCATTTTTACACTTTACTGTAATGCAAAGAAATGTCAAATTTGCATGTAACCCAAGGTTTTCTTCTGTAATCTAGGGAACTTTTCTGCTTAGCAACCTCAATTAAATGGAAATCAGAGTCATTATGTTCTTTGTCTTGGTCTGATACCCCACTTTAATAGCACACACACAAGCCTAATGGTTGCATATTGAGCTGCAAAGATGCAGAGGACTGCATGAGCCCAGGTTTCTGTTTTATTTATGATGTAGATCAATACCACATTACAGAAAAACAGCAGTAAACTTTTGTGTTATCTCAAAAAACAAGGCAGTTTTCTGTAGCAGGAGCTAAAAATGTGATTCCATGTCTGGTGGACAGTGAGTTGTGCAGCTGTCCTCCAATCAGGGAAAAGAAAAAAAAAAAAAGGCCTCAACCTGCCTGCAGCATGACTGGGTACTGGGAAGCACATCATGTCAAGATGTTGTTCAGGCTACTAAGATAAGCCTGATTTATTCAGCTGCTGGCAGGAACTGAAGCATCCACTTAGCTCAGATGATATGCTCTTTGCAATATTAACACTGCTAACATGATACAAAATGGTACTGAGCTTAATTCATCTTCAGGTCATTGAAAACTGCTGCTTTCACTTTCCCTAGGTGATGCAAAGACATTCCATTCAAATCTCCCTCTTGGCCTTTTCTGATATCATCTGTATTTGGAAGATCTTCAGAGGCTCGGGTGATCCCAAAGGGTAGCTCTGATTTAAAATCTCCCCATGCTTGTGATAAGCTGTCATTCTCTTTGCTCTCCATGAAGCCTTGACACACAATACTTACATGTGTTTAAGACCATGGAGGCACCATTTTGTGCGGTCTTTCAACTTAGATGCAACTACTGAGATGCAAAGAAAAAAAAATCATGAATAATGAAGCAAGGTAAAATGCATGGTTAAGTAGAGTGCATTGTAATGTTGCTGTGCAGTTATGAAGTGCATGGCTGAAAATATATATTGTTTCCCAATGTAATTTTGTCTGCAACTAGACGCAAAGTGGAAACATTATTGTTGATGGAGGTTTTTGAAGAACTGTAATTGGTCTGCATATATAGATTAACAGGCATTCTGTTTAGATTTGCAAGACAGATTCAGTCCAAATAACCAAATTTAGATTTTTTTTACATATTGATATGTAATGTATTTTCACCGAGATAATAAGAAGTATGCATAATGGCATGTGTCTGCTAGCAATATGAGCAGTTAGTAGGCCTTGTCCAGTGTGAGGATTTCCAAACTTTTCTGTCAGACAGTGGAAACCTTAAAGCAACAGCTAATTATAGGTCTCATTTCATCCTTTATGTGCTAAAAATGACTTTTTAAAGTATTGTTGTTAATGAAGAACCTGTTCTGTTCTCTGGGCTCATTAGCAGAACTCAGTCAGAACTTCTTCTGTGTGAGAAATCTGGCTGGAACCAGGCTTTGCCCCAAGTATTGCCCAACATCAGGTTCACTGCCTGAAGTTCAGCCAGTTCAAGATACAGAGCTCTGCTGTCAGAGAGATCAACAGCACAAGTTTTCACAGTCCCTGCGTTTCGTGCTGGATGCCAGAAAACCAGTTGCCTCAGGCAAACTAGAAAGATGGAGGGAGCTCAGATTCCAGCATTGTGCGTGGCTGTACATGATTTATTAATTATAGCTGCACAGAGAATGTTCTCTAATCTGACCGCTTAAGCTCCTCTGCCAACTATCCTCACTGTACTTCCCCTGCATTAGAGGCTCTACTCATAAGTGTTACTATTTAGTGAGTCATTATTTTTTTCAATAGAAACAAGCATGTTTTTTTAATAAGTGAATAAATGCAATGTAATATTAATGATTATTAAATCAATTAATGAGAAACATGTAATTCAGATATTACAAAAATTCAGTTAACATTCTTGCTCCTTTTCACTCTTCCAATATGAGAATGAACGTGTTATTAAATGCAGATTTTCTGATCTAATGCCAATGTCACGCCCAGTAAAGTGACGAGATGCATTGCAGCTACATAAAGCCTGGGATGAGCAGCGTGCCCCTATTGAGTTATTGCTCTGCCTACCATTTCCAACCGTGCACACTGATAATGAGCTCTGTGCTTTTCACCGGAGGCATGGGCTTGTTTGCTGGACCACACTAAAACCCTCTTTGCTTCTTTCACCCAGACCACATCAGCCCCCAGAGCTGGAGCTTCTACTGGGGCCGGATGGGAAATATCCGCTGTAGCTTCGTTAGCACCATGCTCATGTGGGAGATTGTCAAGATTCATTAAAGCCCTGTTCCACATTCTTGGTCATTCTTTAGGACATTGTTTTTGTCTGTTGTGTCGGTTTGTCCTTTCATTTTTTATTTCTTAACTTTCCCAGCTTGTGTTGTGTGGACTTCTGGGAGTCGTTTTTCTCTTTGAACCACGTCCTCTGACACCTGGGCCAAAAATGACATGCTCCTCTGTGTTGGAAGTGCTGCAACAGAGAACCTTACTTCACTGGCTCAGCTGCACTAACCAACTGTCAACAGTGCTATCTCTGCTAAGGCTGCTTTACACACACACACACACACACACACACACACACACACACACACACACCTACCTGAGTGCACACGTGTACTTCATGCTCGTTGACCTGGAATTAATGTTGTCATCCATCACGCAAATATCTCCCCCGCTCCCACACTAAATAAAGTGAGAGACAAGCTGGAAATTTAAGGTGATTTCATTAAGCTCTTTCAGGCACAATAAAACTGTTTCACCATCAACACACTGTCTCCCTTAATGGTCAAAGGGTAATTTGGTTTTGATGGTGCTTTTCCATTTAATGAGCCAATCTGTTGGCTCATCGAAAGTGTCGTCAAATCCTATTCATGATAATGTTTATGTGGGTTAATGAGGACTTCTGCGAGACATCATGTGAATTGTAGCCTCTAGTTTTAGTCTGATCCATGCAAAAATGAAGAAAAACATTTTAGTCTGACAAATCTCAAACTCCTACTATCAGCCAGGCCTGTTTTTCTAGAACTAAACTGCATATTTTGGACAAAAGAAGCAAATGTCAAAGGCTAAGGTTCCTGAGCATTTTCTTTAGTGGTGGTAGATTAATAAAAGCTGGAATTATTTTCCAAATGTAAATGTGGTACCCTAAAAAATAAAAATATGTTAACTTTAAAAAAAAATCTGATTTCAGATAATTGTTTATGCACTTTTAACATTTGAAGATTAACTTTCTTTAAACTTGCTGTATCAAGTCTACTGCTGCCAGAGCCTGTGAAACGCTCTGTCATAGATTTCATATTTAATTACGACATAAACGCTAATAAAAGGCAAAAACCCGAGGGCGGAACCCATGAGCAAGGTGCAGTTGCAGCGCGGTGCCTTAGGTGAGCGACCCCTCCCTCTTCCCTCAACCGGAAATCAGCAAGAGATGCAAGTGATTTAACCAACTACATTATTGTGCTTTCCAGGTCAGTACGCAGTGAAACGTAACAAAACTATTTCCTACTAAATATCAAACTAAAGTCTCAGAATTCTGATAAACCTGTTGTTGGATTTTTATATGTTTTAAAACGAGTTTATAGATCCGTGGCAGGCTTTTAGCTAGTTTACCCATAATGTGTTTGTGGCGTGATTAGCTACATTGTTGCTTCGTTTTCAAAGTCCTCTCCGCCAAAAGTCGATTCCGATTTTGTGATAAGTGAGTATCCACACAACATGTATTTGGCTGGTATTTAAAG
Organism: Arothron firmamentum; assembly: GCA_016586285.1. Classification (NCBI taxonomy): domain Eukaryota; kingdom Metazoa; phylum Chordata; class Actinopteri; order Tetraodontiformes; family Tetraodontidae; genus Arothron; species Arothron firmamentum. The sequence continues at coordinate 97,072 of BJFM01004238.1, read as the reverse complement.
AATGCATTGCAGATTTCCCAATGTGGAACATGTTTCATGTCTTTGGTGATAATTTATGTCAGTTAATTTACTGTTGAGCGATAATGTAATATTGCACTGTGTTATATAAGATACATATGACAAATATATTTGTTTTTTTAATCCATTTTTATGAAGACGTGTGTTGAAGCTGATATGTGTAAAGAAAGATAATTATACTGAAGTATGTAATTAAAACAAATGAGGGAAAGTTTACCAGCAAAGTTCATTGAACAAGGGCATGATTACACTAGGGAGTGAGTTTGCTTTTTGTCATGTTTTTGATAAGTTGCAGTAAAACAGGCACAAATAAGGAAAAGATGCAAGTGGTTTGTGTCCCACAAAACTACTGTGTTTTTCAGGTGGGGTGATTGAACCCCAGAACCATTATGCATTTCTGCTTTTCAGGGTTATGGGTGTGCTAAAATTGCACCTGCATGTAATATCAAATATTACACTAATTGACTTGCATCCGAACTGGATCATATTTCAGCAAAAGCGTGAGTCAACTTTGCTTGCCTCTGGGCCAAAGGTATTGTCATGGTTAAATGTCCATCAAGTTCTTGCTCAGTGCTGGTGATCTATCATGAAAGCTGCTGAGTTTTTTCACTCTCTCTGAGGAGGGAGGAAAAATTGATGGCTGAGCTACATAATGAATTCCTTTTGGATTGCAGCAGCAGCAAGCATACTTCTTGCAGACTCCCAGCTGTGTACCCTGGGAAGAGCATCTCCAAATAAAGGTTCCACAAGCAGTCACAAAAGGAAATATCCAGAAATGGCCTCGTACAAAATACACACTGCTGAATATTTATTTTTCAGCATTGTCTCCTAGGTTCAGGATAGCCATACTAACCTCCTCCTACAGACATCTGACACTTTATGTGGCATCGATCAACGTGATGTTGTTTACATTCATGTGTAAAGATACATCATGACCATTTCTGATTTGTGGTCACATGCAGGCTGCCTTCTGGATCACAGTTCTCATGGCTACAACTTACAGCCCAGGATAATTCATGTAGTTTAAAAGGGTCATAAATTAATACAGGGCTTTATTATAAAATTCCATTACTTAAATAAAATGAATCTGACGTGCGTGTATCATTATGAGAAAACAATGGCAACCTAACCGATTATACAAATTCGCAGCCTCTGGCTCGGTGGTTATCAACTTGATAAGCCGAGTTAGCGTTTCATAGTCACTGTGAGCACGCAAACGTGAATCATGCTGTGACTGCTGCATCTGACTAATCAAAGTCATGACAAATATTTTGGTTTCCTCTGTCTGCAGCAGGGAGGCAGAGCAAAGAAAAACTGCAATAATAGACAAATACAGACTCTCCAAACATTGACCCATAATCTGCAGTGAGCGTAGCCGAACAAAAAATAGATTAGCAGGTGGTCAGTAGGTGGCGATCTTTTCCTCTGCTTTAATTGACTTCAGATAACCCAGCACATTAGCGGTCAGTGCACTTACTGTGGTTATTTTGTGACCAATGATGACCCAAACACTGGTTTTTAGACTGAATTTTTCATTGCGTACACAGTTTTCCCCTTTTCTGTTGCACAACAACCCATGCCCGGAATGGAGGAAAAATGTTGAGGTGTGAAATTGGGAATCACTTGGAGCGCTACGTGCACATCTTTCTTATCAGCCCAGGCAATTTTAATGGGATTTCCACTTCCACGTGTCCTGCGCTCGAGGGTTGCCATTATGTGTGGCAAACATTTGGTCAGATTTGAGACTCACATCTGCAATGTTTAAATGTATATCAGCTAACATAATTATCCCACAGAGACATCATTTGCTGACTACGAGTGTGTTTTCTCTTACTGGGCTAAAATTTGACATTTGATCAGGGTACAAAAGAGAAGAGAAAATGCTGCCTTTATGCATTGTTGATGTACTTTGAAGCATTGCACAGCTAATAATCAGCATGATTAAGGAAGAATCGACTTCCTGTCAGAAAGTATATGTCAGTGTTGATGACGAGAAGACTACTTAAATTAAAGCCCAGTATCCTGATTACCGTACCTTATGTGGTAGCTGTTATGAATGGGCCATGTCCTCTTTGTTAAAGATTTTTACTTGTGCTGCAGTCAGCAAGGGTGGTCAGTACATTTTGATTTCATTACCAGAGCCCTTACCTCATGAAATACTTGCTTCTATTTAACATGCATTAAATGGTCTCAACAAAATCAGTAAAAATGGCTCACTCAACACGTTTTTAATTGCAACATAAGCCCAATCAGGATCACCAAAGTTTTCAGTAATACTCATCCTTGTTAACATTAACATGATCACGTGCTAACGTGTTTTTTTAAATGTGTTTATATTGTAAACAGTGATTTTCAAACAACTTTGATCCCACTCAGAGTACATGAATCAACTGTATTGTTGTGATTGAGTCTGACTTTAACACAGTTGCTAAATGCAAAATGCCCTCACTGAAAAATTGCTCAAATTTTGTGAGAATAAAAAAAAAACAATCTCTCTGGCTAGATAAAAATACAGTATACAACTCTTCTCTCTGATGCATCTTCAAGCTGAAAAATATTCTTTTAAATCATTTATTGTTCAGCAAAATTCCTACTTTATGTTTTATTTAAGGCAAAAGGCAAAAATAAACACTCACACATGCAGTATGGATATGTTGTGACCGCGATGAAATGTTGTTATAGCCTTAGATTTTCTGTTCTCTGTCTTGGTAGAACAGAACTGGGTCGGACAGCTTTTTCTCCAATCGTAAAATAACAAAACTCGATCCTCTGGCTGCATCTTGCTGCGATGGAAATCACAGCTTTGTCTTTGGTAACATGTCTTGTCTACATAGTGATTTATGGCTCAGATTGTGGCTCACTTGTTGGGTCAAAACACTCCTCTTCGAATCTGGTAAGTGTCCACAATCTAATTTGTCTTTTGTCACACTATTTGGTCAAAGACATCAGTATGAAAAAAAAAAGGGAATTTAGTTTGTGAATGTGAAGTATTAAGGTACCTGTTTGGAAACTGTTCTGTTTTCCACGGATATTCCTTCCCCCATATTTATCCCAGGATTTACCAATTAAGTCTCTTCTTCATCACATTGTTCACTGTCCAGCGAAAAGCCTTCTCTGAGTCACAGCTGGATGGATATTCCTTACAACAATGATAACACATGACTAGGATCAAGAATAGAACCCAGTAAACCAACTGAAGCAAAATAACAGTGAGCTCTCCTAATCCTCTGAGCTAATCCACCCCTACCAGAGGCAAGTGGGCTGTTTTTAGCAGAGGTGCTTCTCCTGCTAGAACATCCAATTTCCATGATGTAATAATAAAAAAAGACAATGTGAAATGGTTCCAGGAATGTTCAAAGGTGCACAATATTTAATGAAAGCGTAACAGAATATTTCTAGTGCAAAGAGTTGAAAAGTTGATATTAATATCTCTGATACCTTCAATTCATTGGATGATCGTTAATAAATAGATATATATATATAGACTAAGTGATTAAAGCTTCAACCTCTGAAATGCATCATATATATTTGGAGTTGAAGGCTTTACTGAAGGCATTTCATCTTGAGTTTGGGATGCCATCCAACCTTTGTAGACTTTTTCTTCTTGCAATATAAGTAAGTAAAATGAAAACACGTTGCTCCCACACAGCGCATTAACATCTATTGCAGGTAGCGGGCATGAAAGGGTTCATGACTGGATAACTTTCTTCCTTGGGCAAATACTAACATGCAAACTCATTTTTCATAAATTTAATCTTTGATCAAGATCCAAAACCGCATGCTATCTGTATATTACACACCAAGTTTCATCAAGCTGTGTTGGCAGAGGTGTGTCACCCCAGCCATATAAACTGTCCTCTCACATGAGGCGCATGGGAGCCGTTACATTCTGATTTATCAGTCTGGCTCAAAAAGGAGCCCAAATTTCTCCTGGTGTGGGCAGAATTCACAGGCTTAATTTATTTTCTCTATCGCATCAACACCAAAAATTAAAAGCAATAAAACTTTACGAATGACAATGGCTGTCAAATGAAAAAAAGAATGCGCCCTAAAATGACACCGGATGATAGTGTGTCCACTGGTGATAACATGCTGTCCATAAAGGCATATGAAACCTTAAAGGATTACACTGTGTGTCTTCTGTATTATGGAAAAGGCACAAATTCAGTGTCATAATCTCTCCTCTCAGTGAATTACAGGTTTGTGCTGAACTTAGCGATAATTATTGTCTGAGGTTTGATTTTTAGGCTACCTGATGGGCTACAGGGGGGAAAATTTTGGCTGACAAATCTGACCTGGCTCTTGATAACAAATGGTCTTCAAATCAACTTAATTAGAATTTAAATGATGGTCAGTCTAGTTTTTGGGAAGAGATGGCTTCTGCTTTTGATTGATGGCATTTGAATGTCTGGATGCCTTATGATAGTTCTGGTGGAAGATTTCTCGTAGATTTTTAACATTTTGCCGAGCTGAGTTTGGCTGCTGCTGGTTTTCATATATTTTGATGTAAATTCCAGCATTTGGCTGGAGTTGCAGACAAAAAGGCTCTCGAGTTTGAACTGATTTGCCTTTGTTTTCTACTAAAGCTCTCAACACTGAGGGTAATAACATCAGCATCCCATGGACTTGTCCACTTAATGGATATTTGATTTACTTGTTATTTGCCTTCTGGCTGTAAAGCGCCTCCAGCTGTAATTACACCCAAAGCGTTCAGGCTAAAGCTCTCCAAAACTTCTAAAGATTTGCCTTTCTACATACTCATTATTGTTACAGTGTGTTCATCCCTAGCATGACTCTCCCTTCATTTGGTCAACCTCTGATTTTTTTAAGGAATTATTGAAGATCCCATCTTTTAGTGATTATGAAAGCACAAATATCAAATGATGCCAGAATTTGTTTGATTAGGTGGACAAAGAAAGAAAAGAAGAATATTATCCATCATATGAGAGACAAACATCAAACAATCTGCATGAATGAAGTAATGTGACATATGGGGCTTCTATAAAGGGGCATATTTCCCCTCGGGGGTTTATAAAGGAGTGGAAGAAGGAAGTGATGCAAGTTTCAGCTCAGGGATAAAAGTGCCCATCCCACCATTTCATATTAAAATGTAAATTATAACAATAGAGTAACTGTCAGCAGTAATGACTGGCTGCAGAATGATAAATTGACTCAGTGGTGTGAGAACAGAGGCAGAAGCATATTTAAAGATAACATCATCTTAACCCATGACTGATAAAAATACAGCTTCAGTGAACTTTTACCCTGACATAACAAAGGAATTTTTTTTGGATTTTATGTAAAATTAGCTCCTTATTTTGTTTGACTTGTTCTTTGTGTGTCTGTATAACACACCACAAACCTGAGCCGAGGAGCCCGGCCACCTCCATGGATGTTCCAGAAGGCATTCTGTCCCCCCACCTCCAATACATTTAGCAGTATTTCTTTACCAGGACACATCAAGGACTCTTTGGTCATGTTGAAGACAGACTAACCAGCCTGAAGAGCTTGAGCTAAAACATCATTGGCACACAGCGACAGGGGGAGTATATCACCCACAATGCTCTGCTCTGTTAGGACAGAGAGCAGTCTGGTGATCATGGTCTGCAGAGGAGAAAGGTTTCACCAGAAAGACCATGATTTCTTTCTTTTTATGCTGTGATCATGCCCTTACAGAACTGTCAGCCCAATTTAAACAAGGTCAACCGTTGCTTACATGCGTCTTGTAACTAATCCATCGGGTGCAGGATTAGAAAAACACGGTCTTTGCTATAAACTACTGAAGAATTTTGTTGAGATAAAATTAGCCAACCGATGGGTCATCTCAATTGTCAATTGTGTTTTGTTTTTGTATTTTAAATAAGGTTAATAAGCATTTACAGACATATGGGGACAATAATCCATCCAGCCATACACCTTATGGCTAACTCGGCCATCATTGGGCATAAGGCAGGAATGCAGATTGCATGTCAATCAGTGATAGAATGTACACAGCAGTTAGTCATGCAAATTCTTAACTCGAGGTTTACTCCTGGAAAACACCTTTTGTCTAATGATTTTTCATGATTCTAATCCATTGGTTAAAAAAATCCTGAGGTTTTTGTTAATCGTAAAAAAATAAATAAATCAGTTTTGTTATTCCAGAATGTGCTACGACATCAAAAGTCAAAGATTTTTCTCAACATGACACACACAGGGCAGTGCCCTCGGTGCTCCACTTCTCAGTTTGCTCACTTTAGTTTGACATCAGCAAACGGTAAGATTTATTCAAATTCAGTTAGGGCATTCTAGAAAAGCAGAACAGAAAATAGCTGATACGGGGATTGTAAACCAGTTTGTCACATTGCATCACAAAGCTGCAGCAAGCTTGTGCAATGACCATCCTGGCCACCGATCCTGGCTGGTTGTTCTGCTGCTGTCAGCAGTGTATTGAGGGAGACTTTAACCGTGGGCTTTGCATACATGTGCAGTATGCACATGATTTGAAAAGACACTAATATCACCAGTTTGGAGTGTTCACCAGTAGAGGGACAGCAGAATCACGTTTACTGGCCAAGTCTGCGTGTGCAGACAAGAGATTTGATTCCAGCTCGAAAATAAACTTTAATAGATACACATTCCACATTAGGATACAAGAAATGTCCAGTACAAGGTGGGTTTCAGATGCAAAGTAACCAGTGTGCATGAGGTAGTGTCTTTATTTTTATTTCCTCCCTTCCTGCCACTCTGCGACTATCACAGTCCCATTCTATCTTCTCTGGTTATATTCGGAAAATTAAATGGCCCTCATGCTCTGACTGTTAAGCAATGCAAAGGGTGAAGGACTTCCGTTCTACATTAATTTCAGATTTGCTATCACGGACAGTCTGGTTCGTGAATGACCAGTGAGGTTGAAAGGAGGAGCTGATGTTGGGAAGGCATGATAAAGCATGCAGTCAGGCTGATATTTTGGCGCATATTATCACACAAAGCAGGGAGAACCTGCCAAAATCATTATTCCATTTAATTAATTGCTCTTTTATGTCACTGAAACCCTGCACATAAAATCCAAAGTTGTCATTGTTTGCGTTGAGTGCAGCAACGCTAATGTTGATTTGTGCTTCATGTCAGTTAATATATTGCATTTTTGTGCGTGACTGCATGGAAGAATCACTGAAAGCCAGCAACTCAAGGTCTCTGAAGAAGAAAAAATAAAACACACATAATACCTTGAAGGACTTGAGTGCTTTCAAATCATAAGGGTCTGAAGGAAAGGCCAGGGTCTCCTGCATTTGGAGCACTAAAAGGAAAGGCCGTGCTCATGAAATGACTCTGCTGCAGCAGTGATTTCAAATATTGGCAATTACAGCTCTCCTCTCATTTCTCAATTTGTGCCACAACAAGACGTTGTTTTCTTATCTTCATCATTTAAAGACCGTTGGGGAAAGCAGGGCACCGGCAGCTCTGCGTGAACTGTTCCAACACTCATCTCACCTGACAGCTGTGCTGATGAGTTGCAATGATGATGGATATGCAGAGGTATCCTAAATCTCTGCTCTTAAAGCTTAGCCTGAGCATTAACAGAGCAGATGGATTGAGGTGATGATGATGATTCTACTTACTCTTTAGCATAGTGAGAGAAAACACATGACATTTTGAAACGGAAAAGGCCGCTTCTGCATAAAGCAGCGCCTTTTGGTGCAACTGGAACACTCATTTTCATTTCTTTGTTTGTCAGCATCTTTGTACAGCACCAGCAGTGTGAGAATCTTATATTTTTATGGAAATATGGCGAGAGGTGTTTGGAAACCACAAGCGGGGTTCAGTGTGGCGTTTAAATTAGCTGGATTTGGAGGAGGAGACGGCATCTCTAATGCATTCGGCTCCTTTGAAAAAGCACAATTTCTTTGGCTGCTGAGAAGCAGGGAAGCTAGCTGATGAAAAAAGCCGCAAATTGAAAGAAAGCACATATGCTGTGTGGATGCATGCATGTGACCTCATTTAAAGTCATGGAGACATGGAATCTTCTCTGTGTTTTATAGACCCAAAGGTTGGCCTCACAAATGTTTTCACTTACTTGCTCTCATCATTTCACAGACAGTGCATTTATTCATGCAAAAAAAAAAAAAAAAAAAAAGGCTCTGTGATCCTGGTTTAGCTGTGGATGTCCTTCATCTGCTTCATCTTCTTTACTATTCACCTTCCACTGATAATAGCTCATGGAACATTTCTGACATGTTTTCATCCTTTATACCAGTTTAATCTCATGCTTTTTTTCTCCCTCTTAATTACATTTAGATATTAAGAGCACTAAAAGAACTTTAAGGAGCATTTCAAAGAAGAAGAAGTGGACTTCACTGCTGTTGTTATAAAAAAAAAAAAGTCTAAACTTTGCTAATGAAAGCAAACTGGAGGTCATTTAGTTCAGTGATGCATGTTGCAACAAATCAGGCTGAACACTCAGTGATTTTAAATTAGACAAACATATGCTGATAAACCCATTTTTTCTTTTTACCCAACATGCTGAGCTGCTGCAAAATCTTTTACCAGAACTTAAACTTGTTTATTGTGCTCCTCATGATGTGATATAAGGCATAAATGCCTGCAGGAACATAACTGCGATATTTCTGCTTAATGTTCGTTGACTAATGAAAAAGTATTTTCATTAAACTATAGAGGGGGTGGAGATGAAAGTTGTGGGAGAGGATTTAACCCAAACTGCACAGCTGAAGGAAAATTAATAAATTTAGCAAGGGAAATTAAAGAATGAATATTAACTTCCTTCTATTAGTAATTACAATTCTGAGAAAACCTTAACCCATTGAGAGAAATCACTGTCTGAAATGAGGTATGGTGTTTGTACCCACCGCCCCCCCTAAAAAAAATAATTAAAAAAAAAAAAAAAATCATGTTCACATACAATTAGCTCACCCATTTATATACGTGCATCTATTTCTTCCCCCAGCTTTTTATTGTAATGAAATGTAATGGTATAGTATGTACTTTTTTCTTTTCTTTTCTTTTCTTTTCTTTTCTTTTTTTTTTTTTTTACCAAACTTATAGTAGATTACATATGCTTGACCTAAATAACAAAGGAATGAATATATTCGCGAAATACACGCATATTTCCTGAATAAGGCGTGAAGAACCTCACAGGCGACGACCCTCTTCACTTTTCCTTCTGTTAGCCTGCTAACATGAAAAGGCCAGTCTGATATGGGCCATGCCTCTCAAATCTTTCCGGTCCTGTCTTTCCCCTCCTTTTCCTATTATTCATGCTGCGACCAAAGAGCTCCGCCGGTGCGCGCTCGGTGACGTCAGCAAACTTATCCAGCAGCTGTAGGGGAGAAGGAGGAGGAGGAGGAGGAGGAGGAGGAGGAGAGGTTCACAGTGTTGGATGGGGACCTCCGAGGATCGGTGCATTTTTCCCTTCCTCCTGGACTCTGGACTGGTGTCCGTGTAAGTAAAAGCGCTGGTGGATTATTGATGTTGCTGCGGTTCTCTGCGGAGCTGATGGTTTTCTGCTCTTCAGGCTGTTGTGCGCTGCTGCAGCCGCCAAAGCGACACTTTGTCCGCCGAAGTTGACATGCGTGCGATAGTTAAATCGTGTTTTTTTCCCCCAGGTTGTTTTAGGAGACGTTTGCGCGTCGTCTCAGCTCCACTTCAAATCTGACGAGAAACTTTACACTGAGCTCCGGAATCCGCCTCTGTTTATGTTTTTGTCTTGTTTTTATTTCATTTTTGTGCAAAACCCTGCTCATTTTACTTAAAATATTAGCTCTTTCCTAAAAAACAACAACAACAACAACAAAAAATAAAAAACCAGGCTACTTTCGATCTCGTTTTCAAATCAGATCAAATCTCGTTTGGGTTCTGCTCGTCTTTTGTGCGTAAAGGTGCGTTTTGTTCTTAACAGATAGTAATATAGTCACGCAATCCAGCATTCACCTGTCACATGCACGCCAGAAACTCTCCCTGCGCTGCTGTTTGGTTCCGTTCTTTCTCTTTGAGATATTAATAACTTTGCATCCGCCTTTTAGCGACGGCTCAAACGTCTGAGGATGTGGTGACTCTGATGCCGGTCTCTCTTCTCGATCCATGAAATCACAGCTTTTTAAACTTGTTAAACTCAGCAGTAACCATTGTTGGGTACAATCTGTATTCTCCATCTTCCACTCGGCCATTTATCAGGTCGGTCGCGGAGTCCGCACAGAGGGGCTCTGCGTGTGCGTCAACTGCTGCTCCAAGTTATTGATCGTGTCCCACTGGTTCGTACTGTGGAAAATCAGCACGAATTAGGAGCTCGGAATGTCACTCAGGAGGACAGCAGTTTCTCCTGTCCACGGTGCCCTGCATGAACTGGAACAAGGGTCATCCGATTTCAAGGTTATGATTTTTCAATATTAAAAGTTTCTGTGAAACCACTTTTAGCCACTGCCTCTTAATTAGATTATGATTGCACACAGGTTTTTAGTTTATTGATTAAAACGCTCAGAATTAGGCTGTTGGGATCGGGTTATACGCTTGCAGCTTTTTTGCCTTCAAACCCCTGACCGGTAGATGGCAGTGTTGTAGTCCAGTCAGTTTATTTATTTAGTTTTCAGTGCAAGGTTAGGCAAAAAACTACATTTTATGACAAAACTGTCTGTATTATATGTGTTGGCATAATGCATATCAAATCTGCAAATTTCTCCCTCCACATATTTTGGTTCTGGGAGGAAATTAACCATCAGCTTTATTTGTTCAATATCAGTGATTTGTAGGCTATGTTTATGTTAGGCAAATATGTGATTACTTTAAGATCTAAGTTGGCTTTTAAACTTTTTAAATTATTTGGTTGGCTTTCTTGGTTGAATTTTAATGATTAAAACCATAAAATCTCATATAGATAAATTAATTACATTTGATTTCCCGCAAGCTCATAAAATGCATCCACTAATAACTGCCAGCTAACACAGCAGAGAGAAAATGGTACTCTTGGAGGCATCATTATCAGTTACAAACTTTTTATATGTACAATAAATAACATCACAATCAGTCCCCTGCTGAGTTCAGTCAGAGTCATACTGACATGACGGAATTGAGGGCAGGCTTCATAAAAACCTGCTCAGTTCATCTGCTGTTATTTAATGTAGATCTTCACTTCCAAAACAAATGATAAAATAAGCCAAGTATTTTTGTCCTTGCTATAGGTCTAAAAACTCCATGACCTTATGCAAATCTAATAAAATATTTGGTAGAAACTATCAAGATGTTGGCAGTTTTTCATCTGCAGTATAAAGGAAATTGAGTTAAATCCAAATTCTGACATAATACATGCAAGTAGGTGTTTGTGGCAGACTCAGCTGGTAACTCATTATTATGCTCCCCCCTAAAGCGTGTGTAGGTGGGAAAATTTTTGAAAGTGCCAACAGCACTTTCAGCTGTATCACCCCGATTAAAATTGAAATCTACCATTTCTGTTCACAGTTGAGGAGGAGGAGACTGGTTTACCTTTATGATGGCTCTCAATTGCACTTCCACAGAAAGACTCATAATTGGATTGAACCAATCACACTGAAAATCAAACCAATTCCATCTTCTGTCTTAATTGAAACTATTTTACGTTCAATTCATTGAAACCAAATGACGCTTGCTTTTTTAAACTCACCTCCTCCGTGTTTGTCAGTGGATCTACATGACTATATTCCTGCAGAATTTTCATCATTTGATTTTATTTTCATGAACCTGGTGATGATTAATAGAGATGTTACTGTGTTCAAGGACTTTTGTGGCTAGTTAGGACAGTCGTGTTTCTGGTTCAGTGCTTGCCCGAATCTTCAGCAGACACTTCATCTCTCAGCGCGGGATCACACAGTGACTGATAACATCATCACTATCAGCTCTTGCAGGCCATTCCTCACCGTCTCCGGCAAGCTCTTTTCGGGGCGAGTTCGTCTTTCCAGCCAGAACTGTTTGTTGTCAGATTGCTGGAAAGCTGAAGTGCAGCCTCATTCTCAGTCTGCAGCATCAAAAAGCGTCTCATCCCCTTAGACTGACGAAGCGCTTACCTCTGAAGCCAAAACTGAGCAGGAACAGCGCTTATTACCGGTCCACTTTTCTCAGTATTATTATGTCAGGATCATCTCACTGTTGTGGTCTTAAGCCGATTTTTGGACCTGCTTCTGAGTTGAGGTAATTGATATTTTGTGGTGCTCATCCCTCGGTTTCACCATTTCTGTGACTGGAGGAATCCTCTACATCTCGTTTAATCACCAACTTTTGCAAACAAGACGGCCGATGGTGTCTTCGATGTCCTAAAAACTGTGGCTTCTTTCCAGGAATAATGCATCCTCCTCATCTCCCTGGCACATAAAAGGTATAATTTGGATTTGGCACTTTGATGGTGATTAACATGGAAATAACAGCACATATAATTCTTTCTGTTGAAATGCTCAAACCAGCAGAAAAAAGTCATTGAAAAATGCGGCACTGCAAAATACACAATGCAGTGTAATTATCTTTGCGTTAAGGAGTCTGAATGTGTGTTATCTCAGCACAGCGAGACATTAATCTGCTGCATATCTGCTGAATGTTTGCACATTTAACACAGTGTGTAATCACAGTCATGAAGACTATCATTAGTGCTTGTGTCAGTGGAGATTTGTCTCTGTGCTAACTGTAAAATGTAAATGATTGAGAAAGTCATAGTCGTTTGTGTAAACATCCTTTTTTATACGTTATATTCTGTTAAATACACCAATATTGTTAATGCGACAATGCAATTTTATAGACTTTTAAAAATCTACCTAGTTTTAAGAACAACTGGGAGAATGTTCTTTAGTGCGTGTTACTCACGACCTGTGTTGCCACCCCTAAGGGTGCAGCTAGTCCAAACACAGAGACAGGGCAAGGTGATAGTTTTTCAAAGGTAGTTTAATGTCTGTTCAGCCAGTGTGCTGCCTGGTTACTAATCGAGCTTTGCAGCAAAACAGTCGATTTCCATCTTTGTGATAATGGAACTAAACGTTGGCCTGCTAGCAGCTGTTCGTTGCTACAGGGAGTCAAGGCTGGCAGAGGTGATGCTAAACAACCTTTATCACCAAACATCCATTGAGGGGATGGGAGAACATTGATAAGGACTCACCAAGTACAGAGTGAAACAAGAGGAGCACTGGCTCAACTTTTTAATGCCTTCTGGCTGGATTCCCAGTTGGTACTAAGGCCAGTGATCAATCCCCATGCCATGCGCTCTCCCAGGGCTGTTAGGTAGTGCATTATTGAAGAAATAAATAAAACAAATCCTCCGACTGGAGAAGACATTCTGCCTGCACTGCCAATGCCATGGCAAATTTGAAAAGGAATAAATGTCACAATGATAGATTCAAGGCGAATTGGTGCTGTTTCCCCATGGACACACAAGCCTGAATGCAGGTTTATTATGTTTTTATGTAGATGTACTGGTCTGGGTAATAAATCAACCAGCTGCTCATATGAGGCCATATTAGCTGCATAATCTGTAAAATGTCCTGCTGACTGTACGCGAGTCTTTAAGCCTTTAAGATGTCCTTGATCAAAAGACAAGTGATTATGTTTGTGGACACAGACTTGACCCCCAACAGCAACCACAGAGAATATTGGGCGTTTAGAGATAAACCGTGATGTCTGCATGGACTTCAACCAAAAACTGCTTTGCCCTTTAGGAGCATATCAGTCAAAGGAGAAAGGAGAACCAGCTCATTTGGAGGAGCTAGCACGTAAAACCTGTGCCACCGAGATTGTGAAATGAGGTCTGACTAAGCAAGTCACCACCCAGATATTGCCCCACACGTTGTAACAGTTTGCATTTCATTTGATGTTAATTTGCAGAAATGTTTGATTTAATTGCAGAAATTTTGATGCATCCTTGAGTGTAAGCTCAATACTTTTTTATTGTAGACCGTCGGGTAAACGTCAGCGGAAGAAGTATGATTTCATATTCACCACCTGTTGTTCACTGACATTTAGAAAATAAAAAATGTGTCAGGGATAGGTCAGACTGTGGGTAAATCACAGCTGATACGGGAAATGGGATGAGCAGAGAGCTCCATCAGCCTCATCACTGTTGCTGCACTTCCACACTTCAGCGGTGGAATCATAATCTGCTCATTTCTCTTGGTGTGGTCTGTGTCCTCAGATTGTATTTTTGCATTCATAACGCAGAAATGCTATGGAAAACCATGAGTCACCTGCCCTTAGATAACTATTTATTCTTGGAAATAGCCATTCCGCTTTGCATTCATGCAAATGTCAGTTTCTGTCTAATGGAATAATAAATTAAAATGAACTCAGACGAGGGTTACGGCAGAGTTTCTGCAAAGGTTGTCATACTACTTTTTCAGTAATGAAAATATCTCTGAAATAAAAATTTTCTGATTAAAGCCTGCCTGTATTTGCAGGAGATAAGCTAATGGGATGAAAGACATGCCTTCCCACAATTAGCGCTTTGAGCGGCCACGATTTGATCGTGATGGAAGCCAGGCAGAGCAAGAGCGTGGGGTGAATGCGTAATCGCCATGCAGCTCCGTGCCGCGCTGCTCCCCTCACACTCGTCCCCGTCTCGTCGGCGTCCACACATTCACAGGGCGTGACCTCTTAAATTCTTTCAGAAGTCATTTTGTCAAACTCATCACAGGGCGATGCTAGTTTGTGCTTTGAATGATGTGTTTTCCTGATCTGTGCACGGTGAGCCCCCAAATCTGCTCGCGTGACTCATGTCTGATCATTGTTGTAGTGGAGAATATGCTCAGAGCGCCCAGCCTCACTTTTCATTCTCATGCGTGCTGCCAAGTAAGTCATCAAATCCAATTAAAATAAAAGGCTTGTGGATAACACGAGATAACAAAAAAGGTGTCAGGATGTAAAATTACGCTCCTACAGGGCAGCATTAATGAAGAATATGCAGTAAGTCAAGTACTTTGGTCTTTTATCCGCTTACATTACTAATCGTTAGAATTACTGGGGCGAAAAGCAGTGACCCAAAGTTAGGTTCAAGATAATTAACAAGGGCTTCAGAACCTGAAGATGAAATATTACAAATTCGATAAATAAATAAAGCGAGCTGGAATCACCTGTCTGGCTTGTACAAGATTGCCTGTAATTACAGAAAGGACCTTTTTGGGTGCTTCGAAGCTGCAGTGTCAGGGCTATTAACACTACTGGGCCACTGTTTCCACAGGAAACAATAACTGTCGCAGGCGCTGATGCTCAGCTGAGTGTTTGAGCAGAAGCAGAAACAGATTGTGGATGCACAGAAGTTAACTGACGTTAATTTTAACCTCTCTTTAACGGCTGATTAACACTCCACTCCTCAGATGCTCTGCAGCTGACACCCAGTGGTGGACACTTCACGTTAATCACTAGTGGGTGTCTTGATAGCACTTACAGAGAGCTGCTTTTATCTCTGCCTCCGACCAAACAAAATCCTCCTTGACATTCGGACGGGGTCAGTTCGGTATTGTCCCTGCTCTCACATTCACCTGTGCGTCTGCGTAGTTGCTGACGCTCCAGATCAGCTAGAGCACATTTAATGGAAATGCTTCTTGCTTGGCACTTGTGGGATTTTGGTTAAAACTTGAGCAAAATTCTAGAAAATATACCACTGGAAATGGCTCCAATGCAAACGGATTCCTGTAACATTTCATGTGAAATCTGCGGTGGATCTGCAGGTTTTCATGCCACCTCCTTGTTCTGAACGTTAGAATTTGGACTGTTTCCTCAGAAAACGTTGAATGATGTCATGGAGACATGGTTTGACACTTTTTTTTATGGTTTATAATTGCAGCGGTGCAGCAGGGGGTGCTGCGCGGTGGTTTTGCGGCAGCATGGGACAATCTTTATTCCCAGTCATGTCTCCTCTTTGATTGTGCCAATGTCTGATATTTAGGCAACAGGGAAGTACAAGCCTGTCAACCACTTCCAGCATTCAGACCTTTAAGAAAAGATGTTCTTCTTTAAGCTTTTTTCAAACTGTTGTGTTTGTGATCTCAGTTCCAAATGCTGGAGCTTCTCTTTCTTATTTATGTTTACATATTGTCGGTGACTTATAAAGTCAACGGTGTGAATGAAATATACTGAGGGATAAATACAGACTTTGACATTTTACTGTATAAAATTTGCCTCATATATTCTTTATTTCATGTAAATCACATTTTCTTGGCAAAGATACACCAATCATTCTTAGCTTTATGAGTAACAATAAAAGCACATTATATTTTTGTCTATTTAAGACTTTGAAGGCCAAAATGCTAAAAAGGAATACTTCTTTACAAGTACGAGTCGTACTGACAACTGTTTCATGCAAAACTTGACATTTCTGTTTCAATGTGTAGTTTTTGTTTGAAAGGCTGTGATATTGTGTAGACCTGGCCTTTTGGGGGTTGTTTTTTCTTTTAAAATTCAGGAGGAGGCTTCAAAAATTTTGCATTTCCATCCCACCTCAGATTGTTTTGGTGCTTGTGGAGCTAATGGCTCACAACAAAGGAACGAGAAGAAGGAAGCAAACCGTTGCAATCACTCTCGCAGTTTGACTGAGGCTTTAAAAACACATCTTGCTGCTCCGCCACATCTCTGGCTGCCTGTCCGAGGCATTGCTCATAAATTCAAGAAGTGGTCCTGCTGCAGGGTGAAACAAACCACTGTTGATGCGTCTTTTGTTCTTCATGAGTGTCATTTGTTTCAACAGGCAGGCGTCAGTGGTTTGGGAATGACACTGTTTTTAATCCGCTTGAGACACCCTGAATGCATCACCCTCTGTCTGTTGCTAAATTGGCAGGAGTTATGTGCATATTCCTGGTATTGTTCAGCTCTACAGTTTGGAGGCTTCAGCTCTATCTCCTCCACGCAGGCTCTAATGGCTGTTTGTGTGCCTTAGATGTTTGCCAGGGCTGCGTGCTGAAATAAATACTTATGTTTCCCAAGTACATATTTATTTTCTTCTGCACTATCACCCTCAAAGATGCTTCGCACAGAAACTAATTAGATTCGCCCAGGCTTGTTGTTTGAGACATAAGAAACACAAATGCAAAAAATATTTTCTAACGCCAATTTTTTATTTTTATAGATAAGATTTTCAAGCCATGCTGCAAAAACATATATGGTGTATTTTGTATCACTGATATATATGTTTAAAGTTGTTAATTTGGTGAAATTTAAGTTTTGTTTTGTATGGAATACTTTTTAAATTTCTTGAAAATAATTGTGTGTCGCTCAAGTAGGCTGCCTCTCATTTAGTGCCTTTTGGTGTTGCAAAGTTCAAGTATTCTTGTAATAATAGTTCTCTTAATGGGGCTTGTATAGTGGCTGCAAAAGTAGCTTTCGTTGCAGCCGTTTGAAGTCTGTCTTCTCAAGCACGAGCTGAAGCCAGTGTTAGCGTCTTTGCTTCGGTTTCTCCCAGACTCCCATGGATAAACCTTTTCTTTTTTGTGAGTTATGAAACCTGTGGTCAGCGTTCATCAAAACGTCTCCTCTCTCATGTTATTATTCAGTTTATGCCGATGCCTGGAATGTGAGTGGGAAAGTGCTAAGAATTCACACTCTGGGCCCAACCGTGACCCACAGTGGGAGATGAGGCCAAGGATTCGTTCTTTGTAAACCTGATCACTCAGCCTCAAATGAATTACTGCCTGTTGCGCATTTTTCACATTTACCAGACAAAGAGCAACATGAACAAGCCTGATTTTTTCTCTCCATTTATTTCAGTTTTTATCTGTACACCAACTCCGGAGGGAAATATCGGTCTATTAAGATGTTAAATGCTCCGCAGCGTTCACCAGCTGCTCGCTAACTTGGTCTGCTGTCTGGTGCTGGGTAGTTAATGGGTCATGGGTTCTTTATGCTTTTTTTCCCTGCAAGAACAGCTGCTTGCTGCAGCTGGGAATGATGCTGAGGAGGCCGGTTCAACCATAACAGCAAAGTTTTGGCCAGTAAAGACTGACTTTCTGTGAACGTGGTAGCTTGGTAGAGCTTTGAACTCAAACTCTTTTTAAAATTAACTGAAGATTTTCAAGGATCTAAGTTATATTCTCATTTAAATTGCAGAACACATTTTTATAGGATTTGTCCACAGTTAAACTGTCAGGAATCTGACCATTGCGTGTTGTGAATCTACCTCTTTGATTATCGCCAGCATAACTTGTGCAATTATCTCTCTCAATTTGGCCCACCGGGATGCTCAGGCAGTTTCATGATAAGCAGTATAGCGGAAAAAGCTGCAAAAAAAAAACCAAAAAATGAAGCCCCTGAAGAAATCTGGTGTGTAATTGGTGCACTAGCCATGGTCCTGTTTAGCGCTCTGTGCAGGGGCTGAGATAAGGACCAGGATGGTGACTCTGAGAGAAACCGCTGAAGCAAGCTTGGCTAGAAAGACCCTCGGTGTCACACTGCGACACTGCCACACCATTCTGAATAGGACATCATAAAAAGAAATTTACTGCTGAATTATGCATGGTGCGCCTCATTTATTTCATGCACAGATGTGGAGGTATATCACCTAAAAATCCCTAAAGGTGGACACAAAAAGACTCTTCGTAAGAGATCCTATCGGACATGCGTTAACCACTGTACCTGCTCCTGGTTTGAGTCAGGGGGCGGATACTGATGGCAACATCAGGTAAACACCCCAGACAGGTTATCCGCCTCTTCCTTAGCCCATCGTTAAACAACCAATTTGTCCTGCTGCAAACAGAACTAGCCATGACAGCTTGGTATTGACCTGTGAGCCCTGTTGGTGAAGTATGGCCAATCATGAGAGTGGGCTTCAAAGGTTTGACCATATCTTTGCATTACAATTTGGACGGAATTCATGATGCAGAGTTACAGTGGCATGTTTAGTGCCAGGAGTTTTCACCCGCACACTTGCAAACTGTTGTCTGTGCTTCCATCGCATCACAGTCCATCTCAAGTCCTGACTAAAATGTAAATGTCGGGCAGAGTTAGCATCAGTGACCTTCAGGATGAGGATGCGCTTCCTTTCCCTGCTCCTCCTCGCCCAGCTCGTCAACACTGAATCTGGGTCGGCTGCATTCCTCCACTTCCCCTTGCTTCTAAGGGAAGGTGCTCCACGTCATGCTCCAGGTTGTGAGCACCACTTTGTTTGTGTTATCACAGTCCTGCCACATTCAAAATCCGCATGCAAGGCTCCTTTAACGATCGGTTCAGGATCGTATCAGCAAAGAAACATCGTCAGACAGAATAGAAGGCAGAGCCTGGTCCACTCATGGGCTTTTAAGGTGAAAAAGACGGTTGTGGAGATGTTCCTTCTCAGATTTAACAGCCAAAACTTGAAGTTTGTCCAAATGTTGTTGGATCTGCAGTAAATTCAAGAATTCAAGTGCAAACGCGATAGAAATACTGTCCATTTGTATGTTTTTGTTTCAACTTGCGTGACTCTTCCTCCGGCACTTTAAGATGTCAAGTCAAAAAAGTCTTTTTTAGATTCACGTTTGTCCTGGCACAACAATTGGCATTTTTTAATATTCCACCTGTAGCTCTCGATCCGGGCGCTTCGCAGCGCAGCTTATCTCCGCTCAACAAAGACTCCTCAGGCCTCTGTCATCCGTACAAAGCTCCTTTTCTCCCTCCACCGTCGTGTCGACCTTTAAAGCTGATGTCCCGTCTTTGTCATTTCTCTCAGTGGGCCGGGCTGGTGTCCTCCTCCCTCCCAGCCCTCTGCGTCGTGCCGTGCTCTGCTGTTTCAGCGCCGATTGCGTCTCCCTCATCTGTCACACCTCCCTCAGGAGTGACAGTGATGGATGGTGCATCACTTTCCCTGCGCGCACACCACCCCACCCTCAAGAGCAGGACCGGCTTCCCTCGTCTATAAACCGCTTTTGTCTCTTCCTCCACTGTCTGCGCTGGTTTAGAATCTCCCAGATTGGATCTAATAGTAATCTGAGTGATCGTTAAGGACGGGAATCTAATCTTTGTCTCAAAACTTATCTGTGCACAGTTCTGCACGGCTCTGAGTGGCTGTTTGCATCGCTGTTTGTTTTCTGACTAATGGTGCAGAAAATTACCAAATATATTTCATGTCAATTTTGCAAAAAAGGTGTTTTACGTGTTATGTGTGCTGACAAGATAATTTTATTTATTATACTTTAAGCTTTGCTTATTTGCATCAACGTCACACTTCTAACATGCTGAACATGGATGTTCAGGATTATTAAAAATGGTGACTATCACAGTCAAACATTGCTCACTGCCTCCTTTACCCCCACACTGTTGCTCTTTTGCATCTAGAAACGTATCCACATACAATGATGAAACAAGCAGAGCACAGCATGTTTCTCTTCAAAGTAAACAACATCTGATGTAAAGTAAGTGAATGCGTCACGCCCTCTCACTTCTGCTCATTAATTCATTAAAAAGTGATGAAAAGCCAAGACTTCAGAGCCAAACTCAGTGGATAACTGATGATTTTTGTGCTCTGAAACCATTCATGTCTTTATTTAGCCTGAGGATCAGGTTCTGCCTGAAAGAGGTCTCCTGATAACGTCGCATTAGCATAAGCTCTTTGACGCTTTCGGGCTGTTGTTGTGTTTGTTATTCTGATTGTCGCGGCTTGTTGCTTTTGCTAATGGTTTGCATCATTTATCGGCACTTAATTGTAATTTGTGTTTCACAAACTATTAAAACTGGATCCACTCGGTCCAGAAACTGCTATGCAAAATTAAAGTTTCGGTTATTTTGGCAGAACCTGGGATTTCTGACGTGTTGTGCAGGAAGATGAATATTTACTCAGTGAAACCCAGCATCCCTGAACAGCATCTTGTATTAGACGAGTCTCTCTCCTGCTTTAAAATCCGCAGACCCAGTAAGGAGGTATTTAACTACTCTGTGAGCAAATATTTCAAGTATTTAAATATTAATAAAATTCAAGGAGGACATTAATCCAAGCCTTCCACATTATCTTAAAATAAAAAGTTGACTTTAAAAGCATCTGTTTTAATTAAAAAGCACTTTATAGTTGTCATAATAATTTTATTATAATGATTACATTATTAGAATTATAATTTAGCAAAATTAAAAAATATATTAATAATAGCTTTATCAGAAAGTGGAAAGCCAGAAGGATTTTAAAGGTATCATTGTCTTTGTCGTTTTGTCTGATTCTGTTCGGAGAAACAGATAAAATTCCAATTTTCCAAACTAGAGTTTCTTTTATTTTACAGAACTAAATTCCTGACTCTCCCTCCTGTGCAATAGAGGTGGCAGCAATAGATTATGGGATTTTGTGCAGTGGGAGGTTGACTGTTTTTGTGTCCCACCTACTGTAATTCGACAAATACTGGTTGTTCACAAATATGGTGGCTACAAACACACAAGCTGGAGATCAGTGAGCCTCGAAGCAACCAGGTTTACATGGAAGGAGCTGAAGCGATTTGACTGGAAATTTCTCCATCCGACAAGACACTTTTTTCACTCCAAAAAGTTATTTTATTTTGGCCTCAAAATGACCAGGACACAATGAGTTGCTAGTAAAAATGATGGCACAAATCAGGATTATACAACATGGACTGTAAATAAAATTGATTTAATGGTGGGAGGATTACATTTGTGCAGTTTTAGGGCCTTTTAAGATGAGTTAAAATAATGCCTTGGTAAAGTTATGATATATCCTTATTATCTATTTTACTATGAGCTGTCAGCATTAGACAAACATTAAAAGCTTATAAAAGTAATCAGAGTCACTCTGTTCCTTCCAGTTAAAGACTTAAAATAAACCCTCATGATGTGATGGACCTGCACCCAATTATTTTAGTCAGTGGTGATCAAAGTCTAATTCACCCCATTAAGGCAGGGGAGCGTGTAGTATTTAAGATCATTTTTTAAATGATTCCTGTCATCGTGGTATGAAATATCTGCTGCTGCTGCTGCTGCATGTGGTGTCAAGGATGACAGTGATTGAGAAGCGTGTTAAAATAGCCGCTCTGTGAAGGTCACAGTCAGCTTGAGAGTATCTGTTTTGATTATCTTTAAGTTTGTTTTTTGTGTTTTTCATCCTCGTCCCAATGGACTGCTGTCTGCCTCTCAATAAGCCATCTGTGAGCTGCTAAAGTGGTTGTTTTTTTTTTTTTTCAAGTTCTTTTTTTTTTTTTTTTTTAACGCTGGTTAAAGATATTTTCTCATAGGGAACTTAAAACAAAGTATAATTTAATATTGATAAAAGTTAATTGACAGTAGTACAATATTTATCAGTACTATTGATTGAGACATTTTTTTTTTAGTATTTTTCAGCTCCACTTTTAATTCAACACCAACCATATTTTAATACTTCCTCTGAAGTGTGAGGATGTATTTATCTCCATGAGGGGTTGAGAACCTCTTCACTGGAGAGGAATAACTTTGCATTGGTTTTGGAGAGCTGCCTGAAGACTGGGGAATCCTGGACCTCTCAGCTGTGCTGCTGAATCAAGACGAACTGGAAGAAGTCTGAAGATGCGTTTCGCTCGCTCACTTACCCTCAAGGCTGTTTCCTGTCACAGCTCTTCTGCCCGTTGACACAGAATGATCGGACCCCTGGCAGATAGTTTGGCTCCCGGCCTGTGCTCGCATCGAATTTTGAAGATGGACTGGACTGTGCATGTGTGAGTGGAGCCTGGTGAAGTTTAGCAGTAGTGCAGATAGATACTCGGCAAACAGCCTTGCAGGTTTTTTTTTTAAAAGCTTAATCAAATAACAGTGTGTGACTCTCTCATATCAATACAGATTTGGTCTGCAAATCCAAAGTGTATCAAATAATGAGCACACATGCCAACAGGGAAAAGGTAGATTGGGGCTGCATTTGCTTTCAGTGCTTTGAGAGCTAGTTAATGATGCTAATATATTGAAACATTATTAGCAATGCAGAAATATTAACAATGATTAACACAAAAACACATTGAATTGCAGCTGCCCTGCAACAATCAGAGCTCATTACCACTGAACTGATTCCTCCGTTGGTTCTGAACACTCAAGATCCTCCAGAGATCAGTGGGGCAGCATATATTTCCATGGCGATTTAACGGGGTTGGAAGTGATCTAGCTAGAGCAAAAGTCCAGATAACTGTCTTAGCTGGTGCCTGGAAAGCACAAATTGTTTTTGTGAGAAGAAAGCTGATGCAACACAAGATCAGCATGTGGACCACGTCAGTCTTCCTTTAGCAGAAACAATGATTTTTATTTCAATTACTATCCTACCTTGCTTCACAGATCATCTGAAGTGATCAACTATTACTCAGAAGTCAAGGTTTCTCTTGTCAGGAATGTTGGAGGGGGCAGATCCCAGATGCTGCTCCTCCTCAGTTGTCTGCTGTTTTCCTGTCAGATTCTGAGTCCAGGCGGAAGTTGCCCGTTAACACATCACAGTTGTGACACAAAAATCAACAGGGAGGAAAAGGTCACGTTTGCTCGAACTGATGGAGCATTTTGAGAAAAAGCCAGTTGAACCCCGAGGCCTCGCAGGAAGTGTAAAAGGCTTTTGAGGCTGTTAAAAACGCAGCTTAGCCTCTGTGACACTTTGCCGATGCAGTGAAGTACACTTCACTTTATTTGACAGGCTTATGGCTCTGTCTTGAGTCACACAGCTCAAAACTTTATTTGGTAGGATTTTTTTTGTATAGTCTAACATTTTAGCTTCACTTGTTATAATGCATTGCATGTTAGCTGCTCACATTGCTGCCTTTAATGGCTGCTCCATTTCCCGGTTCCATATGGCCTCACAAGTGGTGAGTTAGCAGGACCTTCCCCCTGGGTTTTATCGTCCTACCTTATGTAGAAATGTAGGAATCTTCAAACCATCCAGATTTATTTTAGTAAATGTAACGTGACATAAGAGATGGATGTGGAGGTAATTGTGTTTTCAGGCTGCTGTGCACGGTCACAACAAGGACATAGATGCGCAAGGGTCAGTGAAAAAAACAATTTATGGACGACCTGCTGAGAAATTAAATCTAAAAGCATCCTTACTGAATGTTTTCCGTGCAGAAAATCCATGACACTTTTCCGAGGAACCATGCCAGTGATATGGCGCTGCAAAAGGCACCGACATGCAGTTTCGTAATCACTTCAAAGACGACACGGTAGCTGAGGCCAGGTTTGACACCCACATCCACACAACGATTTTCTTTATCACAACGCTCTGCATGCTGCGTTCTGGCTCTTGAGTGAGGGCAAATTACAGCAGTCACGTCACGTGGTCCAGGATCTTGTGTTCCGCTTTTCAAATCTATTTTGTAGACACAGAAAAAACAGAGAGCATAAAATTCTTGCCTGTCTTTTGGATTTAGCAATGATCAGAGCATGGTTAAAACTCTGGTATTAAAATGCAAACAGAGCAGGAAAAAAAAAAAAACAGTCTAAAAAACAAGTGGAGTTAATTGTTTTAACTTCTCACGTTCAAAGAAGGTCCGAGGTATAGCCAGCAGCTCAGCTTTGTGGCAGTTTATCAACCGAACTAAAGAATATCAAGTTAATTAATCAAGACACTCATCACTAGACCGACAACTAGAAACAACAATGTGTGTTTGCTGTTGAATTGACTGCAAACTCAAGGCCGTTGAGATGCAAATCTTTCTTCACTGAAATCTGGGTGGATTGCAAAAGCAATGTGGTAAATGGTTTATTCATTGCCACTAGAATGGAAAAAAAAACCAAAACATGCCTGCGAGTTGGATTTTAGCAGTTTTGTTTCATGTCAGCACACAAGAAGAACAATAAAAGACAACTGGAAGTGTTTTCTGTGGAAAACCCCAAAACCACTTGAGAACACAGTATTGTAGCGCACAGTTCTGGAGTATAAATGTTTATTGTACAAGGTTCAGACTCTAGAACAACCACAAATGTTTCTTTTATTTATTCCAGAAACTGAGGAGGTGTGCTGGTAATGTTCCATCAATAATACAAACCCCGTGTTGCGTTTGCTTTTCAGCAGTCTGGCGGTGTGCATACCGGGGGAGAGCCTGATTACTTCTGCCCGGCTCGCTCTGAATTATGATTCAGCCGAGCTTGACTGAAGTTGACATGGAATATCAGTTAGTGTTTAAACTGGGTCAGGTTGTACATTACAGCTCCATTTTCTTCTGCAGCTCAAAGACGGAAACACAGAAAATGCATTTTCTCTAATGTTTTCTACTTCTCTGATGATATTTTATGAGTAGCGAAACACCGGTTTTTATTTGATTGATTTAGCTACCTGTCAATCATTTTTCTTTTCAGGTGATTATATTTCTCAGCTCCAAACAATGCAGTGACAAATACATACTTTTTTTTCCTTTTTGGGAACATTTTAATCCAGAAATATTTATTTGGGGGTTCAAAATCCCCCAAAATAATGCGTATTCTTAAAAAACAACAACAACAACAACAACATAACATAATAAGCCAATGCACCAAGTGCAAATGTATTGTATCAAAATCAATTAGTCTTTCCAATGTCAAGATTTCGGTGCATCCTTTGCAGGATTGCTGAAAGTGAAGACATTAAGTAAAATAAAATCAAAGAAAGTGAAACCATTTTATGCAACCTTCTTTGAATTTAAAAGTGTCTGGTCAAAAATAAAAGATTCACCCAAGAAAGTGTCAGTGGAAAAAATTATGACTTTATATGAGTTTCTTTCAACTACAGCAAAGATTCCCATCTCAAATATTAAATCTTGAAAAGACATAAATCAAAACTTCATTTACAAAAAAGTAAGTTCATAATCGATTAGAAAGATTTGAAGTGGACATGGAGCCCTTTGGATTATCCCTCCTTCTGGTGTCCAGACAGAAAAGCAGCTCTCTGCTTTGCAGCCTGCTTCAGGCAGTCCACACAACTGAAAAGTTAAAGAGATACTGCCCCTCACAGATGACCTTTAACCTTCAACTTCACACAGACCACTGTACTTTAATGGTCAATAAATTGCCAACTGCTATGAATTGTTCTGTGCCGCTGCGTCTAAATATAACAATAGATAAATGATTCACTGTTACCTGGTTAATCGGCAATCTTGAAGTTACAACTGTACATTTCATGGCGGTGTTAATAAAATCACACAGTCTCTTTCTCATTTAATGCTCCATGAGGGCTGATGTTCCGTGAAGGGTGAGCTATTTAGAAACCCTCAGAGAGCTTCCGCTTATTTTTCTAAGTTGGTTATTTCCACAAGTATATAAACGGCGCTCCCTCTGCCTGCTGTGGACCTCTGTGGAGGTCAGGACACCGCATGTTTTAAGATGCCTCCTCACTGTCTGTACGCAGCACTTCTGTCTGATCCAGGCGGAGTCCTCCTGCCACAGGCAGCAGGGAGGTGCTATCGGTGCATCCTCTGCTTATCTGCCGCCTTCAGAATGTTTACTAATGCATCTGTGCTACTGCGCCTGGGAAATGGCCACTTATTAAAGTGAACCTTGTGTATTTTTTGAGTAAGAAGGGTGGGTTTGAAAATATTCCACTACTCTGATGATTTAGTTTGAAGGCAACCTTTGACGGAGCTGTCAGAATTTGTTTGAGAGTAGATTCATTTTCATCCCTTCCCTGTCCTAAGGATTCCATTCCACTCGTTGACTGCATGTCTTAATTCTGATTTTGCACTACTGACTTCCGCTAATTAGCCAAAGCCGGGTAACTTATCTGAATATTCCTCTCACCCTCTGAAATGTACTTTCATATTTTTCTTCTGAATGTTTTCTTGCATGGATCAGTTTAACATGAGGCTTTGTTACCTGTGTGCAGGCAAGCTAGATTTAATTTTATACCATTTGTACTAGTAAATGCATCTAAACCACATGGTTAAATTCAGCCTCATGTAAAATCACATTTCTGTGACAGACTGCTTGAGGGAGGATTAAAATGACAGCTGATTGTTTATCTCTTCTATATTATTCAGTATGGCTGCCAAAAAAAGGAGCCACTTGAACAGATTCGATCCCGGGAGAAAATCCATTACACAATATCCCACTGCTGGAGCTGGATGATGGGATTTGATCACGTCAACTTTGGTGTTGCTCAGATGGAAATTACGTTAAAGCAAAAAGATGGATCTGTTTTTTTGGGGTTTTTTTTTTCTTACCTGTTTTCATTGTCAGGAAGTATCAAAGAAGTTTGGTTTAAAGTTTGATTTACTTTCATTTAAATGAATCAGTCCCTGAGGTTTTCCTGCTCTTTGGATCGATGTGCCAACGCGTTCAAATGAGTGAATGTAACATCATGATTGGCTGTGGCTGTTTTTACCAAGTTGCAACTCTAATTGTCTCCAATTAAATTGCATTGATTCGAAAACCCCAGGGTTCACCCGGAGGTTGCACAGCTGCAAAGCGTCACATGTCGAATCAATGTTTCAGAAGTTCAAGCCCTTTTTTGCACCACTGGCCCAACTTCAAATGTGTAAAATGTCATCCGTGTCACTTGGAAAGTGCAAATATGAACCTCCGAGATGCCTCACAGCCTTTACAGGGTGCTCCAGGGAGTCCAGTTTCCTTCCACAGCCCAAAACGTGCACATTAGTTAGATTGGAATCTCTAAATTGCACCAAGGTGTCAGTAATTGGTGTGCGTGTCCTCTGATAGATTAATGACCTTTCCAGGGTGGACTGCTACTTCTTGGTGGCTGTTGGGACAGTGTTCAGCATCCCATGTGACCCCAATCAGGAGGTTAACAGAAAATGGATGGACAGATCATCTGTGTGAAAGTGGGGAACTGAGAAGGTCCAGCCCAGACAAAGTTAGACAGGGTTCTAAGCGAATGCTCTTTGATTATTTGCCTCAGAAGCTTATTATCGATTCAGGTTTTCAGTCTTTTGTTTTGAAAAGAAATTGATAATTTTGTTTGCGTCTATGAACTATACAAATTCTGACAGCTTCCAGATCTCCAGAGCTGATACTTCACTTTAAATGACACACATAAATCAACCATTCCAGTAGATTTGGATGAAATGGCGATTCTGTGGTTGGACATGAGTCTGGTGTTGTGCATCCTGATGCTGAAGAAATTGACAGGAAAATGTCATCCTCTGATGGCTGAGGTTAACTTGTTTTAAGGCTTTGTGTTCATCTTCATGCTGCTCATTCAAAACGCAGCAACGACTGAAGCACTTCATTTCAAGTTAATGAATATTATCTGACCGAGTGAAAGTAATAAATGGCTTTTTAGATGGTAAATCTTGGTGTAGTTTGCTTGTATTTCATAAATCTTATCCTTTTTCTGCCTACAGAAAGCACTAAAGAGCTTCCAGCAGCCTTTACATGAGTGAGGCAGACGTCTGAACATCACCAGTCTGCAGTAACAGTAAGGCTCTCCAGCTTCTGTTTTGCACGTTTTGCCGCTATCTGGAAAGTTATCATCATATATCAGTGTCATGAAATTATTACTTTGACGATCCAATAATCTGGTGTGCAGTGAACCTCCTGTTAGCTCTGATAAAACATTCTATTCTGCTTTGCAATATACCAAAGTAAGTGTGAAGTGACATTTTCACACTATCTGGTTCGTGCCTCTGTAACATTTATCTATGCTTCACACAGATATTTCTGATTAAAAAAAAAACAACTCAAGAAACAGTCACTGTTGTACTACAGCCATTCAATCAGTATGCATCTTTGTACAGTAGGCTGTATGACGGTAGCAACAGCAACAATAAAAATCCCAAACTGACATAAGATTAACATTATTGGAGTCATTTCTCAGCTTTTGGCTCTTTTTGATTGAGAATTATTTTTATTCAATGTTCTTATTTCTCCAATCTTCTTGACAGTTTTTTGTCCATCTACCAACTTCTGAGCGTCCAAAAAATAAATGAAAAGCATATGTGTAATATAATGCCTATAATGAATGTGCCCAAGAGAAAAAAGAACTTTCTTGCAGAGAGCAGAACTGGACCCAAGCAGAGGCATACCCATACCCTGAGGCATACCAAAGCAGAACAGATGATACATACATTAATAACGAACACATACTAGGGTTGCCAGGGTCCCGTTCTGTCCCATATTTCTAATTCACCTATAATGCAGCATCAAATTAGAGAAGGGAAAATTGGGAAAAAGTTTGGAAAACGTACGTACGTGATGTGTATGACATGTATGTGTGGACAACTATGCTTGCATGCTACTGGAAGAAACTATTTGTGTCAGTTATGACAGAACTGTGCAGTATTTGAGCATTGTGCTTGTTTTTTAGTTTTAGGTTCTTATTTAAGTTTATTTTTCTTTACATATATTTATTTTCAGCTGAAAGACCTCGAGCTCAGTCTCCCGAATTCCCCACTCCTGCTTTCTTCTGATACTGCAACAACAATAACAACAACAACAAGAAGAAAACGTAATCAATATAAATAGAACCTGAAGTCTTGTGGGACCAGTGAATGTTTTTAACTTTGGTTTCTCAGCCCTTCAACTGAGTCTAAGAGTAAATGGAGCCAGACAGATTCCATCAGTCCTTATTAAAACTTTTGTCGTTACCACACGGCAGAAGCTGGAAGACCCCTTTCTTTCTAAAAGATCAGATACACTAATGGGATAAAAATGATTAAAATTTCCTTGATGTGGCTGAAGAACATCAGAGTAGGTTGTGGACGGGATAATAGAGGCTGTAATCAACTCCACTTTCTCAGGAGAACTGAGGCTGCTCTTCTTTCAGCGGGAGCAGGAATCCATAAACAGTCTTCAATAAAATAGGATTATAATCATAGACTAAAATTCTCCACAGAAAGAGGGCTGGCTTACAGTTTTATTGTTAAAAATGAGTCCTTCGTGATAGTGCAATTGACTTCAACCGCAGTTTTTCCATCCGCGTCTCGCTTTCCTCGGTGAATCGCACAATTTATTCCAGGCTGGTTTATTGCTGAAGATTTAGATGTAACCTTAAGAGTCACACTGGCATTTTAAAGGGATAAACAGAAAGAATTAAAAAAAGTTGCTTCATCATTCAACATTGTTTATGGACGTGTATACCGTGTTTGAGTTAGCAAGACTTGTCTCATTAAATGTCGCTGTGAGGACGGAGGTGTGGCAGCATTAAATCACTGTAACATACAGAACATTTCCTTGGTTTATCTGTAATTTTATCCAAGGATTTCTTCAATTAAGACAACATGTCTTTCTGGAACCTGTTTTTTTTCTTTTCTTGGATTTGAAATAAGACGGTTATTTTCCACACAGTTGGGAGATTATCTAGGTCAGATGAAGGTGCCTCTGACATCCTCAGAATGAGATGAGTGTAGCGATGGTTTATTAATCTAGGTTGATTTCATGTCAGTGCAACACCAGTTTATCTTTCAGCAAAACATGTCAGATTAAAAATAAAATCAAGCTCTTCAAGTTAACCCTCTGACCTATTTAAGAAATCAACTATTGAAGATCAGTTAAACATGGCTGCAGTTGCTGTTTGTTTCGGATCAGCCCCAGCCACACTGCCCCACAACCAAAACAGGCTTTTACTCACTAACGACCTGTGTTGATAGGGCAGGCCGAAGGGGTATTTTGTCTTGAGATGTCTATTTAATTTTAATGCCTTCATTATTGTAATGGATTTCCCTTTTTCTTCAAAATGACCTAACCTGGAGTCAAATAAATGCTGCTTCTCTTTATACCAAGAGGGTATTTTCTGATTCTTGTTAGAATTTACCCTGAAATCTTTCTGGAAACTTTAAGTCAGGGGAGCATTTTAGGCAGCATGAGGTCAGAAAATAAAAACGAGTTGGTAATATGGTTTACACCGTGATACGGCTGAATAAATGCCATCAAAGTTTGACCCCTCCCTCCATACATCCTTTGACCTACCTTCATGCTGACCATGTGGCCGCAGCAGCACCTTGCTTACCGTAAAGAAGAGGATGACGTGCACGGCTGTTGGAGTTCTTTTGTCATGCCGGAAACTTCTGAGCTTCTGTGGCTCTTCGGGCCTTTCATCGAGCACCTTGCCAGCCTCTCTACGTATAACTGAATATCACACGGAATAAACATGGCCTGAAAACTCTTTTTTTTTCTTTTTTTTTTTTTTTTTTTTTTTCAAATGTAGTATTAAAATGAACCTCTCTGCTGCACATGTAGATGAGTTAGTGAGTCTCTCCTATTACAGGCCAGGCTTTACGTTCAGCCAAATGACTGTGTTATCATGCAGAAATAGGACTGAAGATTATGAGTAAATTATTGGCTCATTCGGTTCATAAATGAGCCATTAAAATCTTATTATAAGATTTATGTCAGTGTCTCCAGACTTGTGGTGACATTTTTATTTTCCATGCATTCACAGTCCACCAACTATGCATACGTTGGCGTTTTTAGCGCAGTTTGATACCAAGGTAGATTTAAATTACATAGTGCCAGTCTGTGCAAATAGCTGTTCGAAAACAAATATGTTTCTTATACCCAGTCTGCACAAATATATTGTATTACAAATAGCAAAAAAATATATATATACTTTTGAAAAAATGGTGGAGGGACAGTTTATGAGCCTCATTGGCTGATTTGATTGGAGATTTTGTTTACGTTCCAGTCCCGAATTGTATAGAAAGATTATCTTATTGCTTATTTTGACACATTTTAGTCAACTTTGTATGAGTTAAGAAAAAAAACATGTTTTCAAATTCAGATTTTAATGTTCACACACACTTTCTAGCTCTCTAAACCATTATAGAGCACAGTAGAGAACAGAGCTACTGATATATGACTTAATGTGTCACATATTGGGACAAACACAGTAGAAGTCATAGAAACCTGCAGTGATTGGTCAGATTTAAATACGTAGATAGGTCACAGTTATCTGGGAGGGGTCAGCTGCCGCTGGACATTTAACATCAGTGTGTCAGCAGCATCCATGTAGGTCAAAGAATTTTTTTTCTGCTTCATGGGATACACACGCGCACGTGCACACAGTCAAGACAGCTTGCGAAAACTTAAACTCACTAAGTCCAAGTCTTATCACACGTGATCTTATAGCAGCGTGCGAGGAGAAATATTCCGCTATCAGTTCCAGCTGTTTGCTCCAAGGTTGTGTTTACGGCTCCTGATGTCTTCACTCTGTAACTTTCCATCAGAGTATCAGATGTTCCAATAGAAAGATCCAGTAAAGAGAAGCATACCTTGGACCAGCTTGGATAGGCAACAGCATGAAAGCCGACCACATTCATCATATCCTGACCATAAACTATTGACATCCATTCTGTTTTATTCCACTTTAACCTCCCTGGTGTCTCTGTCTCACATTTTTTGTTGCTTAAGACTGTAAGTGTGGTTACAAACTCCTTCTATTCTACTATTGTATGACCCACTTCGTATTCTGTAGTCTTTATACTCTCCTAGACCCTTGCCTGTAGCTTTGAATCCACACTTTGGTGGTTCTTAAGCAAGAAAAACATCAGTTTCTCAACAGTCTCAACAGACATATAAAGAAGAGTTTGCTTTGCTCAGCAGCATGCTGGGGCTGTGTGAAATTAGTCTGTTTCAAAACCCTGCTCCAGAACACAAATGTGAGTTTTTAAAAACATTTTAATCAAGTAAGTTAATTTATTTTTATCAATAGTACAACACAACAGCAGCACAGCATAACCTTTTCAGCTGTCTGCAGCGAGTGTACCAGATTCAGTAGACTGCTTCATGCTTTCACCTCATGGCTTGTCTCATTTAATTAGCTTCCTTGTGAGGTTTGAACAAAAAAGGTTGGTTCATGACCCCATTGAATTTCTTTTTGTGCAGTTTGTAGTCACATTGATTTTCCTGCGTGTGTTGATTTAATTAGGTTTGAGGGCTGCTACTGTAGTTCCTTTAAAACATCATCTGACTATTTTAAAACTTATGAAAGAGGGTTTTTTTTATTTTGAACATGCATTAAAAATAAATGACAAAACAACCGAAAATAATACATTATGCCCAAAACTATAAGAGAAAGACAAAAAAAACTCCAAGAAAACTCAGCATGTTCAAAAGGGAGTGGGAAGAAGCCATAACTTATTTAATCCCACCCCCAAATTTATTCACCCATTTCAATCATTTTCTCTTTTTTGTAATATAAATATTGGTTTTAATGTGCTTCTGTATGTACTGCCCCACACCATAGTGCAATAACTTAAATAAAGTAAAATTAGAGAACAAAACAAATAATGTAGAGCTTTGCTATTCAAAACGTGCCTCGCCTTTGCAATCACCAAAATGCTTCGGGATATTTTTGTCCAAATATACTTGATATGAGGTTTCCAAGTGATTCTATCATCGATAATGACTCCAAGAAATTAAATTTCATGAACCCTCTCTATATCTACACCCTCTATGTGGACAGTTTCTTGAGTATATTATAATTATTATAATATTATAATTTTACTTTTTTTAAAAAATTTAATGATAACTTACTTTGCTGAAGCCACTTGTTGATATTTATTAATTCAGAAGTAACAGATTGTAGCAAATGCTCTAGATTGTCCCCTGCTGCAAATATATTTGTATCATCTGCAGTTTTTATTTGTAAAAAACAATTTAAAATGAGATATAATACATCTTTTTGATATAGTTTTTACTTCAAGTGTGATGCAGAATACACTTGAAGCTATTGAACTTGTTCTGTACATACCAACTCTTACATCATTATATAAGAGAATGATTCATTTTATGTGCATTGTTCAGGAAATTATGCTCTTAATTACGATACTATATTTTAATCCAGTGCTCACAGTAATTTCTTCCAGCAGTCATTTAAAAGTGAAAATATGTTCACATGAAGCTAATGCTAATGAATCTTCTCTTTTGCCAATACAGCTTTCAGCAATATGCAGCTAACAATGGGTGACTAAAATGGTAAATAATGGATACAAATGGCTATAAATTTAATGAGTGATATAGCCACAGGGTGACTGTGACTGTAGAATGTCCTCCTTGGACTTTTCTCCAAGTATCTGGAGAGCTGTGGGTGAAAACCCAGATGATTGAACCCTAACATGAACATGAATGAAAAAAATATGAAATGTTGCATTTGATGGAAATGGATTTTTTAAAAATGCAGACACGTAGAGTTGCTAAATGTTCAAGTCTTTGTCAAGTGGCGTGGTGGAGCAGTACGTTAAACAGGATTTTCTGTTTTACATTAATTACCTGGAAGGATGTGCGCTGCGAGCCACAATATCGGATGGTTAATTAAATTCCCAACAGCCTTCATGGTACCAGAGAAAAATTGAATGAATGCTAAAAGATACAGTCATGATCACTGATGCACTGAGTCTAACTGGAAAACACTGCCAGGATATACTTCACTTTTTTTTTTTTAACTTTGTTAAAAAAAAAAAAATAAAAAAAAAATCAGATTTAATGTCAAAATCCTCGTCATTTTAATCCCCCCCCCCCCACCACCACCACCACCACCACCCCCACCCCACCCACCACCACCCCAACACAGTGGTGTTGGGTGGGGGAAAAAATTTAATATTGTAATTTAGGCAAGA
The DNA here is from genome assembly GCA_016586285.1 of Arothron firmamentum. Taxonomy (NCBI): domain Eukaryota; kingdom Metazoa; phylum Chordata; class Actinopteri; order Tetraodontiformes; family Tetraodontidae; genus Arothron; species Arothron firmamentum. Next base: position 62,678 of record BJFM01004238.1, on the reverse strand, counting down.
ACATTTGTTCTAATTTGAGGGACATGACAGACTGGTTATCAATCCCTTCAGCTCAAACACTGTTTTTTTGCGATCTGCATCAGGCATGGAGGGAAATTGCTCCACTCACTCGTGAAGTCATCATCATTTCTGGTGCACTAGTGCATAGCGTTTGGTGCAGGATGTCAAGCAGAAATAGACCTCTGTTATCACGCATTTCCCCCTCACATTCAGTCAATCACAAATTGGAGGCTGCAGATCTCAATAAAAATCCTCTGAGATGAGATGCAATTTTTTTTTCTCTGTGGTTATTGCTGCTTTCTTTGCTGCTTCATTCAAACTTATCTTTACCTTTAACTATGGTGTCATCAAAAGGTCGTCATTAGATCCGTGGATTTGTTCCTTTAAGTCTCTGTCCTGTAGCACCTGTATAGACACAAGATGAAAAGATTTATAACTTTTCCATTTAATACGTCATGTTTTTTTAATCTTAACAGTTCTCAAGCCCATTTTAATTTGTGTCTACGAAGCTTGAAGGGCCCCGCTTTCCCGGAAAGCGTCTGGGTCGGCCACTTCCCTTTACCCCTGCCACAGCTGTTCATACAAGATGTAAACATGAAATGATACAGGGCAGAGAGAAGAAAAGCCTTAGAAAAATAAAGTGCAAACAGGCCAAATGCTGACACCCTCCCTGCTTCAAGTGCTCTCTCAGGCAGAAACCAAAGGTCTTCTGGCCAGCAAAAACACAACACCACCCAAGGCCCCGACTGAGCTGAATCTGTAACTAGATGCCATTAAGAAGAACAAGAAATCCCTTGTGCTGAGTGACCTTTGTAAACTGGCAGGCAAGTGCATGTGACCTTTTTTAAAAAAAATCACTTAAAGATTTAATGTGGTCTTTCCCCAAAACCTTTGAAGTTACCACAGCTATTACATGGACATAAAACTCTCCTAATGACATTTGGACTACATTTTTAATCCAACCTTTTGTAGCCCCCACAACAGACCACAGCAAAAAAGCTGTAACATGGAAAAACTGCAGAAAAAACCACCCAAAAAAACACAATCCAAAGCCTTCAGGATTAAAATCATGTATTAGATGTTTTGGGCTGTGATGAAATTTTTTGTTTTCCAAGTTTTTCTTATCCTTGGCTATTAATATTGTAATTAGATGTTTATGAAGCATTTTCCTCTTTTCCCTTGAAAGATTCTGCTGTCATTAAAACTAAGTTTACACATGTATATTATATTGCATTTAACTTGCACAGCTATTTTGTGCACTATGCACCTGAGGCAGTCAAAATCTTAAAGTAAGATTATAAATCGGAGCACTTGTTGCAGGAAAAATAAAAGCAGCACCAGTCAACTTTAACCCGGAGAAAATATTTTGTATTCAAGTCTATTTCATTAATTATCCTTCAGCTTACAACAAATCAGTGGTGTTTAAAATGAACTTGTCTCTGGTTCAAGTTAGAGTGTTTAAAGCCTGGGGAAAGAATCCCATTTAAGCCTTAAGAAAGACCAGTCAAATGTTCAACACCATAATAACGAGAGTCAGATTGTCATAATATCACTCAGAATCTTTTGAGGCTTCAAGTCTCTTTAGTGCAACAGCTGTTTGGACCGATGCGACAACTCTGGCCCACAGCTGCCGTGACGGGATGAATCACGAGCTGCCGCCAAGGGGTCAGGCTGCAACCTCTCGTATGCTAACGTTTATAGGTCAGTTCCGGTATGCCTTGGTGAATCTCAGAGACAGTTCTAGTCCAAAAGG
>BJFM01004238.1:24603-52640 GCA_016586285.1 Arothron firmamentum | reverse complement strand
TTTTTCTTTTATTGCGCTCTAAATATGATTGGTATCGAAGGCGATATTACCAGTCTGAGTTATAACTCAGTTTTGATAAATATCATTTAATGCACTTTCTGTAAGGAAAGGTATTGATGGCTTACATCACCTGTGTGCTGCCTGCTGCCAGATTTGGGACATGTGGGACTTTTATTTAGTACGTAAGATTATTTGACCTTCACCCGAGAAGAGATTCTTCTGCAAAGTTATCAAGTTGCTGTGTCAGGCCTTAGCCTAACTTCTCTCACTCCCTCATCCATCCTGCTGCTTGAAATTTACAACCTACAGCTTCTTCCCCTTGTTGCTGTACAGGAAAATATGCCATCAACTTCACGACTCCCCAGAGGAAATTTATTACAGTTTGAAGGAATCTGCTGCTATATTTCCAACAGGAAATAATCTCACTGCGCAGCTGTTAAATGGGCTTAAAAAGTCCAAATTCTCCACGATCAAGTGTCTAAGGAGTTGCTCTCTCTGTTATCTGTTGATGCCCCCTATACAAACTCATTTCTGCAAAGTAAAACAGATTTTTTTCAAAAGATATTGCCAATTAGCAAAAATTAAGCAGTCATAATTAAATGCTAATTGGAATGGTCTTGAATTCATCCAGCTGCTGGCAACATCAGTGTAAACAGACTCATTAGCATAGATGCGCTGAGGACATGCAAAAAATGAATCACATTGTTTGCACCTTGCAAATCCCGATTAGAGCAATCAACCTTCAGAAGCGGAGCACCCCGAGGTCACTGTCATGCATTTTGCCAGCAAATTCATTAATGTGGCGATAAGTGCTTTATTAATGGGGTTTCTCTGGAGGAAAGGAGGACTCATCAATGGAAGATGAAGAAAATAGTCATCGTGCTCTCTCCTGTACTGCTTCAGTCATGATCATTTAATGTTACAAAAAGATTCTTTATGTAACTGCTTGTATGTTCATGACATCGCGTTCATGTTTAACTTAGCTTATTTTCATCCTTCCATCAATCATTCATCAGATGATGCACGCTGATGGAGTCCGTCTTCCATCCAGCCTCCACTCACTCTTCATCGTACAGACCCATATTTCATAATCCAGTCAACGTGCAGCGTGCCTGACGGATGAAAGACCCTGAAATGGGATAATGAAGCCTCGCGCAAGATTAGTGAAGCATCTTTTACGCTCTGCTGGGGGAAGAAAATGACGGCAGCACTTTGGAGACACGATACATCTGCAGAAGAGACAGAGGGGACAGTTTTAAAAAGCCTCGACATCTTCTCTCACTTACGTTTGTTGCACTGGATTAATTACATATTAACTTCACTGTCAGTTCTGGTTTCATCTTCGGAGTCATGGACCTGCATTTTTGCCTCATGCGTGGTGCTATACATCCAGCCAACTCCTGCAGATGGACAAGGGTCAGTGATTTTCATACTAACTGGAGGGCTTTTGCCATTTGTGGGAACTAGATTGTAGGTTCTGGTACTCAGGGTGCTGAAAACAACCTTCAAGAGCAGACGTCGATAAAAGGGAGTGAATGTATTTTTTTCCCATCCTTAAATGCTTGTTTTAATGCTTTTACAAAGCAACTTGTGGCCTCCATTTTCGTTGCTCCCCAGGTATTCAGTGGCAATAAAAGCACCACTCTTCCCATTTACTTTATATAAATCTTGTTTATTTGAGCAGCTTCAGATCTGTTTGGGCATACTGCGTATTTTAACACTGCTTTAAAGGTGTGTTTGGGTCACTGTGTAAGATTTATGTCTGTGTCCTCGCTTGATGAGGAGCCCTTTGATCTATTGTCTCTTTACGCACCAGAATGGTTTTATCATTTCAGATAAAACATGGATGCACACTCCAGAGGCTCTGGCCAAGCATTATATCTCCTACAATGCCAAGGTAGGTGAAGCCATAGTATTGTTGCTTTTGTCTGTACAGAAGGAGAAGGAAAAGTCTTTTTGCTTCTCCTCTATGTTGAAAAGAATGTCCATCCTTGAGTAGAAAAACAATGCATTTGCTTTGTTATTCAGACAGATTTTCCACACTTTTTTCTGGGAAATGGAGCTTTATTTTTCATCTTAGTCGCTGTTCCATTTCTCTTCGTTTATTCATAAGTTCTGCTCTCGTGGAAAGCAGAAGTGAGGCGTGATTTGACATCACGTTTGAGCGGAAGCTTCGCTCAGCAGCAGCAAATCACTCTGAAGTCACTTTTCTCTCAGAGTTTGTCGGACGTCTCACTCTACGGTCTCCTCTTCACAAATTGGTCGTGCAGCTGAGGCAGAGTTTTTTATGCAATGTGTCGTCTGACCTGCTTGAAGGAATGAGTGATATGACTCTTCCCTGAAGAGAAAAAGCGCTTTCGGATCACACTGATGAGCTGGCTGTCTGTCTGGATTTGTTCAGATCTCAGAACATTAGTCAGAAGTAGAGGAGGTGCAGGGAAGGAGACATGAAACAGAGAATGGTCTCTGTTTTGTCTCCAGTTTGAAAATCAAGATTTACTGCCCCACCAGGAGAGAAAAAGGAGGAAAAACTCTTATCGGTGCCCACGTGAGAGCGACAGTGATCAGAAACAGGCGGCTTTTAAGCCGCCTGTGCAGCTTTTTTCCTTTGATACAAACATGGAATCAGCAAATATTAATATGATGTTTGAACTCTGAGAATCTGGCAGTCATAAAACACTTCTGGCATAACTGAAAGCTCCAATTATTAATTCACACATTGGTGCAGACAAAACTGATAAAATACTGACATTTTATATCAAAATGTTTTGTATAAAAACTATTATTCATGGCTTGGAACCCAAAGAAGACATTTTGACCATATTTAACATTTGCAAAATGTTGAATAAATTAACTAATATGAATAATATTACAACAAAATGATGCCTTTTATTGTCTTGTTTGTCCTCGATGGATTTTCTTTAGAGTTTCTTGATCTAAACCCAAAATAAATCTTTCTATTTTTCCGGCCTATTTATGGGATTTATTTCCAATAATAATAATAATAATAATAATATAATAACAAAAGACAAATGAAAGAAAAATGTAAGTCTGTATATGAAGAGGAAAGTTGAGGAAAGTTTAATTGAATCATTTAATTAAAAGTGTAGTTTGATGGGGAGATGTAGTTATGCTGTATGGATGGATCTCTGAAAGCTTCTAAATTGTGATGCTTCTGAAAAAGCCCATCAGTGCTTTTTGCCTTAAAATCCAACCTAAGTGTTTTAAACTTGGCTGCCGGCGACTCCTCTGTTGTTGGATCCTCATTCGTCTCCATCTTGTCTCACGGCTGCACAGCGGCTATAATTAGCTTTATTTTCAAGAAGCGCCAGCATAGCCTCTTTGCTCTGAGACATGCATTTAACTTGGTGTTGTTTTGACTGCTGTCTCAACTTGCGCAATCTCATCTACCAGAGAAGAAAAAGCAAGTTTGAGGGGTGAATGTCTGCTAGATGGGCGGTCATGTCGATCATTGGTCACTTGAAAGAGAGATTACTGCCTCTCTTGGGTGGGTGAAATTTCAGGTTTGAAGGTTAAGTAGTGTTTTTAAATTGACATGCATTGCCTCCTACTACTGCTACTGGGTGTAATATTTTGTGCATGATGGGTTTTTTTTTAAATTTTTAAGTAGTTTTTACTTAGAGAAACTTAGTGCCTATGAGTTTGTGTCCATATCGAGGGCTTGCCTTCCTTCGTTTTTCCTCTGCATGTAGTGGTTGATGGATGGGTCTCCGAGCTCAGCCTACTTTAGGAAAGCTCTCCAGCAGTCCAAAATGCACTGGTCAGGAACGAGAGCTTCTCCATTCTATTGTGAGCATCTATCAGCAGCGCTGCTGGACATGTGACATGTTTGTCACCACACACATTTGTCACCCCACTCGAGTGCTGACATTTTCATATTACTTAAACTGCTTCCTCTGTTGAGATGTGGCCTTTGTATACTGGAAAAGATGAATGTCTTTATCAAGGCTGTATATTTAAAGCTTGTACATCCTAAAAGTGTCAGGGTGAAAGATTTCTTTTTCAGCCATGCTCATGACGTTCAATTAAAATCCCTGTTAGGGTTTTATTATTTCTAATCTAACAAAAATAATAGACAGCAGCAAGTTCCTGAGTTTCAGCCAGATTTTACTATCTGACAGACAGTCCATGTCTGTCTTGGCTGTTGGCTACGATGATCCACTGGCTCCATTTTGATTTTTCCGGCTTTTAAGAAGCTGACGTCTGTTTTTGTGAAGTCTGATATTGGATTGGACAACGCTCCCTCTGTGTGTGTGTGTGTGTGTGTGTGTGTGTGTGTGTGTGTGTGTGTGTGTGTGTGTGTGTGTGTGTGTGTGTGTGTGTGTGTGTGTGTGTGTGTGTGTGTGTTAAAGAGACTTCTACTCTTAAAGCTCTATGGCTCCATCTGAAGGCCATTGGCAGAACTGCACAATTGCGCATGAACATTTCGAAATGTTGAGTGGGTAGAATTTACTGTTTGATTTTGCACTTGAATACCTTGTTCATGAGATATTGTTTATCAAGTTAATTCAAAGAAGCTTTATGATCAATAGAAGCTTCTATATTTCTTTAAGATTTTGGGGTTTTTACAGGAGGCATGTGGAGGTAGTGTTCTATATGGTGGTGTTTTACTCATGTCATATGAATGAATGTTCATTTTTCCTCTGTCCTCACAGTTCCTTGGAAACACAGAGGTCGAAGCTCCAAAGGGCACAGAAGTTGTGAAGGATGCTGTGAGGAAGCTAAAGGTAAGTCAGCTGCAGCCTGGAGGATGGGGATTGGACTGGGAAGCAGAGATGGTGGAAGTGATTGACGCCCTGATCCCTTCCTCATCTGTTACAGCCAAGGTGCCCCTGCATGTTCATCTGTAAATGTTCGCTCAGTCCTCCCTTGGGTGGAAGGAAAAGCCAATAAAAAGGATTTTTACCTGAGCTTGAACAGGAACATTATCTTTTCTTAAATTTTCGTTCTTAAAATACCATGTTCACGTCTTTAATAGCTCATTTATTTTATCACTCTAAATGGACACATTTGAGTCATTACAACTTGCGATTTTCTTAATAACCTCCTGTGATGAAGAAAAAATTATATACACCGCAGGCTCCAACTGCGTGTTTGTTTTAAATAATTAAAAAAGTTTTCCTTCCTGAAAACAATATCTCACCTGCTGTGTTTCAGGTCATGATACTTGTACATTTACAGTGTGGACACGTCTCTGAAACGGTCATTGATGAAACTCTTAACATCTAGTATTTATCTCCAGCATTTATTCCATCTGTTGTAACAGGCAGTTTTGGCCTGAATGCATGTGAATCGGTCCTCTCTCACAGCTTGTCACTGAAGTGGCTGCACTCCCCGCCTGCTGGCCTCTGCTCTGTCTTCCCATGCCAAGAGCTGAATCTGGGGGGGCTCTGGTGGGGGGAGGCCTGTTTTCCCGAGAGCCAGTACCGCTATTGTTGCATTACATTTGATGTTGAAAGCCTGCTTGGACACCCACTCTCCATGGTTACTCTCCTAGATACTCTGGATACTCTACAATCAGAACAAGCCTGACCTTTTCAGAGAGCATGTAAGAGGAAACTCATTTTTAGGTGGAAAACAGAGTTCTTTCACGATGTTATTAAGATCCCCCAACTCAATGACCGTAATCTCAAAAATATGAGGTTAAATAAAAAGTAAAGCAAGCATCTTATATTCCATAATTTTTTCCTGCATGTGTAAATACAATTACTACATTTTGGGAAGTTTAAAGGCCAAAACAACTATATAATAAGTGCAAAAGCTCAAGTATTTGTGTTTAGTTGCTTTTTATATCTATTAGGATGTATAAGAAGTAATAAGAAGATGGCTGCCATCTTCCGTGCTAATCTCTCAGCTGGTCCATATTTGATAATCTGGCAGTGTTTTGTAATTATTTAGCACTAAAATAATATTTTCCACCGTAAGATGATAAACTTTTAAATGCATATATTGAACTCCTACCTTCTACTGACCTTCCTCTATGAATCACTGACAGATTTCAGGTTTCACTGATCTATCTTTAGGAATTTGAGAGCAGCCACCCTGCAGAGAAGCATCCTGCTTGTGACAGTTTTTTTACTTCTTTTAGTTTACTGTTCATTTTTATGGCCACGAGTTCTAGCAGAGCTGCAGCAGACTCCCGCTGGATCGTTTAGCTGCTGATGGATAGTTCCTCAGAAGAGAGCAGAACGCCTGAGAACTACAAATAAGTATTTTTGTTAATCCCCTGCTATGTAAGATTTGTGCAACATCGGCACAAATTGGTAACCACGCAGTCTACTGACAGCCTGACCAAAATAAACAGATTTCAGTGTCCCTTTAGGGGGAAAGTCTTTCTAAAGTTTCATTATCAAGAGAACAACAAATTGTAGCTTGGACCATGACCTGCACAAAATAAAGAATACAGTATAAAGTGAGAAATGTGGCAATACCATCCGGCTATTCCAACAAACAAGACCAGTTTATTTATTAGATGTTATAAGATTTGTCTGTAAGATGCAGAGATTCTGTCATTGCATTATTGATTTTGAGCTCGGTTAACTCTCCGCCATTTCTACTCTTTCCTGACAGTTTCAGAGGCACATCAAGAAATCAGAGGGACAGAAAATCCCCAAAGTGGAACTGCAGATCTCCATTTATGGTGTGAAGATACTAGATCCAAAGACAAAAGTGAGTGGTGATGCTTTGCAGGGGCATCGACACTGCACCCTTCAGAGGAACAAGCCGCATCCCTGAATAATGAATAAATTGTGTTTGTTTCCCAGGACGTGCAACACAACTGTCAGTTACACCGGATATCCTTCTGTGCAGATGACAAAACGGATAAAAGGATATTCACTTTTATTTGCAAAGACTCGGAATCCAACAAACATCTCTGCTACGTGTTTGACAGTGAAAAGTGTGTAAGTGTCTTTTTGTCTCTGACTCACTGCCAACGTTGTTCTTCATGAAAGATCTACGACTGTAGTAAGAATAAAAAAATGTAACAGACAAATGAGGACAAGTCCAGTCAAACCTTGTCTCTCCTGCTGCAGGCGGAAGAGATAACTTTAACCATTGGGCAGGCCTTCGACTTGGCCTATAAGAAGTTCCTGGAGTCTGGAGGCAAAGACGTGGAAACACGGAAACAGATTGGAAGTCTTCAAAAAAGAGTGGGTTTTTCTTTCATTCATCACTCTCATAATATGGAAACATGTTCATTCATGCAGAGCTGATTATTCACTTTCCAGTACTGATAGTCAGTAATTAAGGTTTCACATGCTGCTGCACAAGCTTTGATCTAGTCTTAAAACAGGTTAATACAGTATAAGAAAACATGTTGTCCTCTTCAGCTTAATTAACAATTATGCGTGAATGTGTCAGCCTCTGCGGTTAAGCCGGGCTTCCCAGTCAATAATGGGATATTGGATTTTGTGTTCCAGTTCATTGAGCCTTTAATGACTTGTGGTGGCTAAAGTGAACAATCTGCCTTTTTTTTTCTCCGTCACGTAGATTCAAGAACTGGAAACAGAAAACTCAGAGCTAAAGCAGCAGCTTCAGAATCTGGAAGAACAGCTGATGATTGCCCACACGCCTCCAGTAAGTGCACGCTCAATGCAAACAGACTTAATCATGCTCGTGTGTTCATGCCTTTGAAATTCTTAGATGTTAGATGATACCATAAGTCAGTCGGCTGTGCCGGCTGCAGTAGCCATTTCCTTTTTTCTCTTTTTTTAACATTTGGCTAACTTACCCTCCCTTCTGACCTGTGTCTGAATCATAGCTGTTACACACCTGACTAGTCTGATTAGGAAATGAATGCACTAACCTTCTAATTATGTTGCTAAATGCCAACAGAACCTCTTGAGACTGTAATTACCCATCCTGCACCTGTCCATTAACAAGGCTAAATAAGAGTGTTCGTCTTTGGTGGTTTTTTGTGTCTCAGCACATGAACGCGGTGGATGAAGCGTACATGCTGCGGAGGCCGTCCTCTCTCTTCTGGTGTGATAGCGTCACAGCGCTCTCTTGTCTGGAAATCTCCTCTGTTACTCTCACTCCGATGAGCTCGCCGGAGTCCAACATGTCCGGAGGCCTACTAACTCCTCCTCCTGCCAAACCTCCACTCCTTCCTCCTAAACCTTCTGAGGGATGCAGCATCCCGCGACCATGCGTAAAACTGCTTTCCTGTCTTTCTCCTACTGCTGCCTGCCTTTCTCTTTCTGCTTCTGCTGCTTTACTTTGTACTAAAATACAAATACATTGAAATTTGAAACGAAGGATTCGTTTTCGTTTCCTTTCTTCAACCGAATCTTTTCGGTGACTCCCCGTACAGGCTGGCAGCATCTCCATGAAACCACAGTCCACAGACATTTTCGACATGGTTCCCTTCTCTCCAGTGACACCGTTGGTGCCCACACTGGCCAGCAATGGCTGCCCTCCACCACCGCCGACCACATTACCACCGGATATAAGTGAGTATTTGCATCATTACCTTCTCGGTCGTTTATCCACGGGTCGCTGACATCTTCGTGTGTCTACCTGTGAATGCAGAAAGACACATGAAGAATATATTAATAAACTTACAGTCTGTAAAATGGCAGAACATTGTGAGAAATATTGGTCATGTCATTTTATTGAAAGGGGGGAAAAAAAGCCTCTGTGGTGATACCACTGGTGCACGCTCTCCTGACCGTGTGATGGTCGTTGTAGGTAAAGATCTCTTCGGCGCTGAACCGTTTGACCCCTTCACCTGCGGGGCGGCGGAGTTCCCTCCGGATATTCAGTCAAAGCTGGATGAAATGCAGGTGGGTCCTCGTCTGTCCGTCTGCATGGAATTCCTCCTCAGCTCTGGGTGTCCACGAACCACAGCAAGGTTGCTCACGCTGCTCTGCTGTGTGACGGCTGGCAGGTTCCCTGCTGTGCAGTTTCCCAGCAGATTGATCTTAGCTGGTCTGTAAAGCAACATCATCAAGGCGGTATGGTGCATTGGTTAAAAGCTATCTTTGTATGTGATCTTTTGTGAAGGTTGCTCGAGAGAATTTTAATGAACCCATCAGGTGTGGGAGTGGAAATGACTCACTCATGTGTTTCAGGTTCTCCCAGAAGGTAAACCAGTTTAATAAGTATCAGGTTTTACCTTTGTGAATCTCATTAAAGCAAACATGATGGCGCCATGTGTCTTTAAAAAAGAAGAGCATTGCAGTTGGAATTAAAATGCATTTTAATGTTAGGTGTTTGTATGTGAATACAAACAAAAAAAGAAAATGAATTAAGACAATGTGGCAGAAAAACACCATGTAGTTTCTATTGTAAAAGCTCTGGCATGCAGAGGTTGGAACTTTTGCTTGGAAAGAAACAGAATGATTAGTTACCCTCCAGAAAGTTCAGAATTTTGCAGTGTGCAGTGCATTTTTTAGCCGCAGTATTGAATAATATTCTGAAAATAAAAGAGTGACTAGGCTGTAATCAATAGTGCTCTGTAAGACCTTGTATGAGTCAGTGGCAGTGATTCATCATTCATTAACAGGCTCTCATTTCTTCAGACCCCAAATGGTTGAGCAGAATTTTGTGTTCCCTCTGTTCGCCGTGCCACAGAGCGTGACACCTGAGACCTGAGAGTTGCTAATGCAGCTCAGACTGGAATACAATCAGATGATTGCTGGCACAGTTTATGCCTTACCCACCACAGAGCGTCCGTGAGGAGAACTGCCAGCTTTTGAATTAAAAATATGATTAGGAAATAATGGATTTTGCACCTCATGGGAGACTGTTTGCACAATAATAGCTTTATTCCAGCAGGAAGTTGCCACCAGGAGGCAACATTGCGCTTTTTTTTTCAACACACACTCGAGATTTTCCCTCCACCTTCCTCCTCGTTGTGACGGTTAACACTTGACTCCTTATCTTGTCTTTCCACTTGCAGCGGCAGAGATGGTTCGTACTCGTACTTGCACCTCTGACGCTTGTGCAGCTGTGACTGTGGTCATTTGGTCTTTTTGCATGTGCAAATGCAGCATGCTGAATCCTCTCACAGATGTGGTTGATGTGTGAGTGTGTTCAGAATTTATGTTATATTTTACCTTGGATTGCATCAATAGGAAGCATGCCAATGCTAACAGAAAAAAAAAAACAACCAAACAGACCAAATAGCAGACATTCCAAAGATAAAAAGGCAATATCCACAGGAGTGTCCCAGAGGGGTTTCATCTGAACAGAATGGTGACGTGTATCACAGAGATGTCTGCTAAATGTTTCATAAAAAGCTGCGAGAGCCCCTGAGCTTTTCATCTTGATTTCCTGACAGTGACATCCAAAGCTGCGAACAAGACAAGAAACAATGGCCGTTTTGATTCTTCTAGAGGAACGTTTTGGGGTTCTGCCTTGTGGCATTCAGCCCAGTAATAAACCTGTTATACTTCATATCTGACTTGGGATGTGGCAAAAGAAAAGTGTGCCATCATTTCAAGATCCCTGGAACATGCCTACATTCTCAAATATTTGCAGATGCTGAACCCTTTAGCTTCCTGTCGTGTGCATGATGTGTTTGAAGCCTTCTTTGATAAAGCTTCCTCCACACAACTTTGTTTTCACACTCATATCAGCCATCCTTCCTGCTTCTCCGAGCTGCAATCCATCGATGGCTGTGTAGATAAATGTCACTACGGTTTCTGTTCCAGGAGGGGTTCAAAATGGGACTAACTCTAGAGGGCACCGTCTTCTCCCTGGATCCCCTGGACAGCCGCTGTTGATGCCAAGATGATGCTCGTTTGTCACGTACTTTTAACTCATTTGTATTGAGAAGTGCCAAAACCCACTCCAGCAGTCCAGTCTGGGCGTCACACTCGTCATCTTAAAGTTTATATGCATTTGCGTTTTTGTTTTCAATATCTCGATGTAAACTCCATTAGAGAAATGCTATTTTTTTAAAAGACAATGAAAATATGGAAGAAGTAGTTTTGAGTACAGAAAATGGAAGATGTAAATAGTCACTTATTTCCAATGGTACAGAGGATTTTTCCAGGACAGTTTATGTGGACATCATTCCAGTTAGGTTTTTTCGTAACACATTCCTGTTTGTATGCCAAGCTGAAGCTCGTGAGAACATTAAAATCGGCATCACTAACGCAGCTTAGCAATATTATATCGTATAGCTTAATTTACTCAATGATATTTCATTTTTAATTAATCCATTTTGATATGTTTGGGGTTTTTTTAAACTTACATTTCAGTATTTACTTGTTGAATTATTAATTCATCTCTTTGAAGTCATATTTTTAGTCTGCTTTTCTTGCACCAGATGGCACTTTTTGGGGATGGCTTCTGTCCCTATACAGTACTAATATTTCCTTTATTTTACATTTGGTTGCATTGACATTTGATGGAACAATTATTAAAGAAAAACGATTCAGAAAAGCTGCTTTAGATGTTCATTTTGATTTTGTTCAACAACATTTGGTGATGTTTTTTTGAGCTCTTATTTTGCACTTTTACATGCTTATAAATCCTGAAGCAGAAACACTCAGCAATTTAAATTGAAATTCAAAAGATGATTTATTCTTAAAAAAAAAATGCATCTGCTTTCTTTCGAGGAAAGCCCCATCTGATTCCTCCTCTGCCTCTTCCATCCCCTCCTCTTCATTACTGCTCTTCTCAGGTGTCTGAGCAATTCAAACCTTTCCAAAGAACAAATACAAATCTATAATAAATAAACTCAAAAAGGAATCACAACGTCACAGCAAAATTACCATAAGACACATTTTACAATCTTCGTTTAAAACAAAACACACGTAAAAAATGTCGCTGGTTGTGTATGTTTGCATGCTACTATTCTAGACTATGAGACTGATCCTGTATGGAAATAAAGACAAATATAACCTAACTGTACCTGAATTAATATGACAGGAGCTTGGGGGGATTAACAAGCAGTTTGTTTAATTTGTTGCATAGCAAGAAATACAAAGCAGACAGGCACTCAAAGTCACCTTTTTCTATATAACTGATTATAAAAAAGGATTGCAAGAGCATATAAGTCCACGACACCGAAAATGGGAGCTGACATGCATACAAATAGAATATTCTATGTTATGTTATCTAAGATACTGAAATTGAAGGAAGATTTTTTTTTGTTTTTTTAATTTTTTTTTTTTTTTTACAAATCACCACACCACTCGCATGTCACCTCATTCATCTCTCCATCATCGACAGAAAGATCTTTATTGGAATCCTCAAACCATGCCCTACTGCGCAGCTGCAACAGTCCACAAGGATCACACTACTTACAAAACAGCACCTGTCAGTCAGGATTTACACGGAACGTCATCGTTTCTCAGCTTCGGTGACGAGGTAGCTAACACTGAGGAAGCGATGGTCTAAACATGTCTTTAATGTTGTTGGTGGTCAGTACAGGTTTTAGAATGACAGGATACAGACACTGGTTCATCAACATTGTCTTGAGAAAAATACCTGCACCAGCAAACACATTATCTTCTGTACTTTTCTCAATAGCACCACAAGGTTGTTTATACTCAAACATAAAAAAAGAACAAATTTGAAGAAAGCTAACGTGAAAGAACAACATGTTTCTGAGCCGATACACAGCAGTTCTAATTCTGTTCATACTTATAAATCTTTGGAAATGTTGCTTTTTAAAGTTAAAGTATAGGGTAAACTCTTTGGACCAAGCTACACAATAGTTAGCCTCAAAATGCACCACGCATCCACCACTCAGAGGAATGATTCCTGTTTAACAAATTAGTGTAAAATTCAAACATTCATTCTACCTTACTTCGATGTCTTGAACTGGGTCAAAGGCACAATAAATATCTTGCCACAGGGCCAGAATAGTCCTCAGTACTGGTATGTACAAGGTGGCTGAACGTGTCAGCTGTCAGTTCAATAGTCTCAGGGTTCTCCCTGACACATCCCTGCTGACCACTTTACAAGAAGCACACTGGCCCGATGTCGATGCCGAACTCCTGATCTGGGCCACCAATGTCCACAGGGGCAATATCCACAATAGGAAGTCTCGGTGTTTTCTGTGTCCTGTACTCAAACACTGTCTTGCCCCACTTGCCGTTTGCTTCCTGTAAAAGATGGAAAACATCAAAAAATTAGTGTTTCATAAAGTTAGGTCCTGAAAAGCTCACAGATGAGTTCGAGAAGGAGTTCGGAGATGAAGAGCGAAATGAGGGAACTAACTGAACAGGAGTCCTCAAGGACTGTGTATCTGAAGCGGCTGTTTCCTTCTGCTTTGAGTTCCAGATCATTTGCACCCTTGAGGATTACAGCTTTCTTCAGGTTGCCCGTCTTCTGATCCTTGTAGGCCACGGAGTTCTTACAGTGATAGGTGATGGTCTGAGATGCCTCTTTGGAGAGCAGGCGGATGAAAGTCATCTGAACTGTGATGGTGTTGGCCAACTGATGTTTGTTGCCATACGCAAACTACAAAAAACAAAAGAGGAATCAGTACCCACAAAGGTGTGTCAGTGACGTGTCTGGCAACCTTTTCTCTCTCTTGCATCATCAACAGTGTAAGTACTCACATGGGTTCCTCTGTTGATGTCAGCACCGAACCACACGGGTTTGTTCTTGGAGGCGTTCCACCACACTTTACGGGGTATGCTGGGTGGGTTGGCTGAGATGCAGGTCTCACCGGTGTCCATGTTGCAGTACACTTGAATTGCATCCTCCACACTGCCTTGGTTTGGATCCACCCAGTACTCTCCTGAACAGCATCATAATAAGGACATGATTGATTTACTTAGCTCTGAGTGCACTGGCAGAGCTGAATGCTGCTGTCTTTTTAATTAACTTTTGAGGTTTTTAGTTAACATTTGCCAAACTGTAAAACTTAAAATAGATCCTTTTAAATAATTTATGATGTCCAGCAGACCTATTAGTGGCAGTTTTATGCTACAAACTCTGAAATCCTTTACATAAACCCTATAAGAAATGAGTCAATATAAATATTATCAATAATTTTGTTCACCTTTTTGACATTGCAAAGTGACAGGATCTTTATCTCTCTGATAATTTCTAATCATTTTGGTTCTGCAGATACTGGTGTAGTTTTAACACTCACCACTCTTTTTCATGGGATAGCATCTCTTCAGGTCATCACAGGTTCTTGCTGGGTGTTTTCTGCTTCCATCTGGGCTTTTCATGTTGCTAATTTGGCTGCTGAGGGCCTTCAGGGTGGCCAGGATGCCAGGGTCCACAGGCACGATGGTGGAGGAGTTGCTGTTTGGAAGAGCCTCATCTTCACTGAACTCAGGAGGAGGAGGAGGGCCAGAGTCGTAATCTGTGTTGCCATCAAATAATTCATCCAGAGCAGCCGTAGGGGGCCCTGGGGGACCAGGGGGACCTTGGGGTCCAGGCTCTCCTGGAGGACCCTGTAATTTCACAAATTTTGTCGATTGTAGTTACATACTTACATTTGTATCAGACAGTAATGAGACGACAGAAAAATCTGCAGTACCTCTGGTCCAACTTCTCCACTGATTCCACGAGTTCCAGGAGGTCCCATTGGCCCTGGTCCTCCAAGAAGTCCTTCCTTTCCAGAAGGTCCAATAGGTCCGGGAGGGCCCTGAATGCAGTTCGAGTAAAAGTTAGCTTTAGCTTTAATTTAAATTTTAATTTATTTATTTGGAATTGCTGTTTGACAAATGTGCAATATAACATCTAAAAAAACCAGCTGTTCCCTTACCCGCTGCCCACTTGGTCCCACAATTCCCGGGGCTCCCTGCTCACCAGTTGTACCCTATCAGCAAAAGGTAAATGTTCACAGTCAATGTCTGATTCTATATTTTACATTTGTCTGAATGGTGTAAATATTGCAACTACATTTAAGGGTTCTATGTCATATTGTCTCAACTGTGTTTTGTTTCTTGCCATATCTAGAAAATATTTTAACTTATTAAGAACTTTTCAGTGCCCCTTAGGTAATTAACTACAGTGGTCTAGACCTTTTAATAAAACATTGCTCATTATTAGCTATTACTATAGCTGTGTACACATGGATGGTTATGTGTTTTTAATTTTTTTTATGCACTATCTTTGAACTTACTGGAGGTCCAGGAAGACCCTGCAAACCAGTGAATCCTCGATGACCCTTCTGTCCTCTCTCGCCATGATCACCAAGGTCTCCCTTATCTCCCCGAGGTCCTTGTGGCCCCTGGACATATTAGTAACAGTTGACTTTAGTAATAGTAATGCAAAAGTTTCACCTGAATGATCAAAAATTAAATAAAGAACTTTACAAGAATTACAATACAGTATGGGGTAAGGTTCATAAACTTCTTACCACTAGTCCCCTCTTTCCAGCTGCACCAGGTGGGCCAACGGGTCCTCTGGAACCCTAAGAAAAATGGGTAAAAATCAACCAGGGACACAATAGGAGGATTAAATTCCCAAACACAAGTTCCAGAGGTTAAAATGACTTTTCTTTCTTTTAGATGCTCTCATCAGACATCTGTTAGCACAGCCTTGATTAGTCTACAATAAGAATGCAAACTTACAATGTCTCCTCTCCTTCCTGGACCACCCGGTGCACCAACAGGACCTGCAGGACCTGGAAGACCCTGGGAACCAGTCAATCCTTCCGGACCAGGATCTCCTCTGTCACCCTAGAAAACCAAAGCACTCAGTCAATAAAACACACACACACACACACACACACACACACACACACACACACACACACACACACACACACACACACACACACACACACACACACACACACAAAGTGTTGATGTGTTTGCTTCATACCCTTTGTCCAAGAACACCGTCTCTGCCTGGTGGGCCATCAGATCCTGCAGGACCCTGTAGACCCCATTGAAAGATTGAAACTTATATACAACTCTAAAACTATTTTGCCTTCCAACTTTTACTTATTAAAGAAAATATACTTACATCAGGACCAGGATCACCACGGGGTCCTTTAGCGCCAGGAACGCCAACTGGACCTGGAGGGCCTTTCTCTCCAGATTGTCCAGCAGATCCCTGCTTTCCTGGTGGGCCCTAAACCCGAGAACGCACAGCTCAGCAATGCAGAGAAATGTCTAACTCAACCACAAATATCCAGCTACGATTATACACACCGCAGGTCCTGGTAGGCCTGGCATTCCACGCTCTCCTCTCTGACCTGGGAGACCCACAATGCCTCTCTGCCCTGTGGTTCCAGCTGGGCCTGGAGGTCCATCAGGACCCTGCAGGTGTATTGCCACAAAGATTAGCTGTTTAGTTTAGAAACAACTGACATAACAAAGAATTCACACGATATCTCCACTTCCTCTTGTGTGTAAAATTGAGACATTAACGCTGGTGTAATCATGATATGATAATCAACAAGTACGGTAACTAAATAACCATATTTGTCCTAAGTGACTCCAAATTACAAAACTGAGTTAGTTATTGCTTACGGTGGGTCCATCTTCCCCAGAGTCACCCTTGTCTCCTGGGCTACCAGCTGGTCCGGGTGGTCCTCGCTCTCCTTGTTTTCCAGGTGCTCCATGGTCCCCACGAAGACCACGAGGCCCCTCTTTTCCTGGAGCACCAAGAGGCCCAGGCTCTCCAAGTGGTCCCTGGTGGCAATAAAGATTGGTGTAAGATGTATGTGGAGTTACATTAGAATCTTGGTTTGTTCTGAAGGCAGAACAAACATTTGTATATTCAGCATTTTGTCATAAGAGGTTTTCTTAAGTTCAGGGAGTTGTATTAATAATTTTTAAATCTTTTGTAACATTTTTAAACTTTCTGTTTTTTTCAACATTGGTAAAGTACTTACAGGTGGACCTGGTGGACCAACTCGTCCTGCAGACCCTGGGAAACCAGTGGGCCCCTGGAGACAGAAACAACAGCCTCAAATTTAGACAGAAAGCCATGTAAAAATGGCAGTTTCATCTAGATAAAGGGTCCTCATAGAAACAGCATATCATGTAAAAGTTAACCTACAGGTGCACCCTGAGTTCCTCTTCCACCTTTCAGACCAGCAACACCAATTGGTCCCTGCAACACAAATTTTATAATTAGGTGTTTAACTGGTATACGTTGATATAAAAACATATCTATAAACATGGTTATGTAAACATACTGTATTTTATCTGGTGTTCAATTGTCATGCCATCAAGAAATGTAAAGGATGTTAAGAATTTAAATTACAGATGTACAAATCATGTTATTATTTATTGTCTTTCAAGCTTACAGGAGGTCCATGAGCACCAGCCAAGCCTTGTGGTCCAGGTGAACCAGCATCTCCTTTCTGGCCTGGCTCACCAACTTCTCCCTTGACTCCAGGCTGGCCATCAGGACCCTACAGATTCAAATGTTGATAATGTTACAGATGAATCTCCGAATCTGTCTAATATCATCAGTACAACTGTGGACTAAAAAACAGCAGAGGAAGGCTACTTACAGGGGGTCCAGAAAACCCAGTAGGACCAATTGGACCTGGGTCACCTCTTGATCCCTGTGATAGAAGGTAAGTGATTATACTGTATTTTTTTTTAGTAAATTTCATTAGCTTTGCTTTATTCTGTCCTTAAACAATAACACTTACTGGCGTTCCTCTGGATCCTGGGGGTCCATGTGGTCCTCTGGGTCCAGGTTCTCCCTGTGCATATTATACATTTGCTGGTGATCTTTCCTACACTTCATTTAATAAACATTTACATCCACTATAATTATGAGTCAAATCTATACTAAAAAAACAAACAAACAAACAAAAAACAACAACAACAAAAAAACAAATAGTCTACCTTCTCACCACTGGGTCCAGAGGATCCTGGGGGGCCAACAGGACCAGGAGATCCCTGTTTGCACAAAACAAGTTGAACTTCTGAAGACACAAGTGCTGACTCAGCAGACTCATAGTTGTTTTTTTTTTTTTTTACTTCCAGCAGGCCCTAACAAGCTTTAAATCTGCAGTTAAGTTCCATCGCCTTTTTAGTATGTTTCTGAGGGAAGTAAGGGAAGACTTACTCTTGCTCCGTCATTTCCAGCTGTACCTTCTGAGCCTTTCTCGCCAAGTGTGCCCTACAAAGAATACAATTTTAAACTCTCTCTCTCTTATTCTTTCCATATGATTTTGTTCTCAGACACAGTCCCCTTTTTTATTCCAATTCATACATTTTACTTGTCACCTTTGACCAATAATGATTCCCACTGTCTTAATTATTTAATGAGAAGTGGTAAAAATATTTTATTCCAACTTTTTAGGGAACAGTGTTTACTACATCAAGACAAACCACAAATTAAAGGCATATAGACTGAGAGACTTACCCTTTCACCTTTGGGCCCTGGAGGGCCAGATATACCCCTCTCTCCTGGCATTCCCTGAAGACCTGGAGGACCGGCATCACCAATTGCACCAGGTGGTCCAGGACTGCCCTATAGCGAAAATAATGCCTTGTAACGCAGGTGTTATCTCTTGAGACAGTTTTAGATCCTGTATATGAGGCTAATATTAAATTTAATAAACTCTTATCCGTACAGTACCTTCGGCCCATCTGGACCGGGTGCACCAGGAATACCCTTAGGTCCTTGAAGACCAGTTGGACCCAGCTCTCCTCTCTCTCCAGGATTTCCACGTTCGCCCTGTGGGATTAGATGGATCAGTGTGAGTCTGAAATATTTAACTAATGTTATATTGTTCAAAGAGGCCAGTTTTACCTACCCTTGGTCCAATCTGTCCCACAGCACCAAGCTCCCCAGGAATACCCTGAAGAAGTGAAACAGTGACTTTAGTTTTAACAAAATCGTGATCAAATCCAGTCCTACAAACAAAACTCATGCTCAATCAAGAGTGATCTTAGATATATCAAAGTTTTGGGATTTTTTGCACTTACTACATCGCCTGGTTTTCCAGATTCACCAGGAGGGCCTTGATTTCCAGGTAAACCCTGAAAAAATAAGAAAAGATATGCATGAACTTTTCCATAGACATTATAGTTTTAATCTCTTCTAAAACCAACCAGAAATAAGGACAAACCTGAAATCCGTTCACACCTGGGGGTCCCTGTTCTCCTCTCTCTCCTGCGACACCCTTTAAAAATCAGACAGTCATGTTACAAAATTTTATCTTAGCAATATGAACATGGAATTATTATAACCTGAGGAGAAATTAGAAACTTACAGGTGGTCCAGGGGGACCAGCAGGGCCAACCTCTCCATCTTTCCCAGGAGGACCCTAAAAAAACGTTAAAGCTTTCGATTTCACGACTGAGACAATTACACACTTATTTCCTGGCACTTCCAGGGGATCACCAGCCACGCTGATTAAATTTTCTATTATGAATGCACTCACCCTTTGACCTGCTACACCTGGAGATCCTTGTTCACCTGTCTTTCCTGGATCACCCTTTGGAAGAAAAAAAAGCATTACAAAATGGACCAAGACATAAAGGACATAAACGGACTGATTTATTAAAGTGGGATGATTTGCTTACACTAAAGCCTTTGGGTCCAGTTGATCCCATGATTCCAGCTGGCCCTCTATTTCCAATGGGCCCTGCTGGACCAGGACGACCATCCTCTCCTGGTGCCCCCTGGATAACAAAATAAATAATTAGAATCTCAACTGAGCAATTGAAAATCTCACTGAACTGTAGTCTGATTTTCATAAGTAGACAGAAAAAAAGGTAATAAGACACTGCTTCAGTGTCAGTTTCAGACTTGGATCTGAACTTCTACCACCAGGGGGTGATCAGGATGCTCTGGAATTGATTTCGGAATTCTAAAACTGAACTGAACTCTAAAGTTGTGCCACTTGGAAAACTCTCTCCAAAAGTATGGTTAAACTTAAAATAACCTACCAGTGGGCCAGGCTTGCCCTCTGCTCCCTGGACTCCAGGGGTACCAGTGAGACCCTTTGGTATGACAGACAATGTAAATGTATGTTGTTTTGCCATATAAATAAATAACTGATAATTGCACATCAAAACTGTAATTTCGGTGTTACCCTTGCACCTGGTAAACCAGGTTCTCCTGTACGGCCAGGGTCTCCCAAAGAACCTTTTGGTCCTGGTGGACCAGATGTTCCACGATCTCCTTGAGCACCCTTTAGACATAAAAATATTACACAATGAAACACCTACACTGTGTATATGCCAATATCACTTAAATTGCAATGTACCTTTGGTCCTGGCAGTCCGTCAGCACCAGGGAATCCTCTGTTACCAGGAGCTCCCTGGAAGTCAGAACATGTCTCAGTTTTTACCTCATATCATTCTTATTGTTCTCCTTCTTCTTATTATTACTATTAAATGAAGTTGTTTCTGTTATTTGCAAAGATCCACAATGAGGTAAAAATGAAGACTTACTCTTTCACCAACGGGTCCATGAGGGCCCACAGAACCAGGGTCTCCACGTTGTCCTCGCTTACCCTCCTCACCCTGAGGTCCAATCACTCCCTGGGAGCCTGGTGGGCCCTAGAGTGACATCACAAGATGCACTTTGAAGCGAGGTTTGGTTTTAAACATGAATACATCTTTAAGCGCCACTGCTTCAGACATCAGCATGAAAGCTAGTTATCTGCAATGTGACTAAAGCTTACAGGCTCTCCTTTAGGTCCAGCTTCTCCTTTGAAACCTGGAACACCAACATCTCCCTGTCACACAAATATACAACCATAATTACTACTTTAACTTCAGGGATTTTGCAATTTTAATTCTTAATTTAAAATATATACTTATACTTTACCAGTTGTCCTTTAATACCAGGCTGGCCAGTGCTTCCCTGAGGTCCTGGTGGGCCAGAAGGTCCGAGATGACCGCTTGGCCCTTGTGGACCGAGATTGCCCTGTTAAGAATCATTAGAATCTGTTACACTATTAACTTGGCATTTCATCGGAATGTTCTGATTTGGTAGTTTAACTATGCCTTACCACTGGTCCTTTGGCACCTGGGCCACCATCTGTACCTGTGGGTCCCTATAAGTTGGAAAATTCTGTTGTTATATCATTAGTGCAACAAAGGAGAGATTGATTTATGAAACATAGCTATAATATTTATAGGTTATTTAAAAGAAGGTCCTTACTGTGAGGCCCAATGGGCCAGATCTTCCCAGGTGACCAGTCTCTCCTCTCTGTCCTTGTGGACCCTGTGGACCACGGACTCCAGTAGGACCAGGTTGTCCCTGTAGAAGAAAATAGTTACCAGGATAATACTCATGTTTTGATTCACTGGAATCAGGGGTCATTGCTTTACTTTACCTTCATTCCTGGAGTTCCTGGATATCCTGGAGGTCCACTGAGACCCAGAGGACCCTGTTAACACAAAAATAGTGACCATCATAAACAAAGAGCAATATGAAGAAATCAAATGTTAGTGGAGATGCTGTGATGCTTAAATTAGGCACGTGTGAATATATGATGGCAAAAAGAGTTCACAAAAACAATTCCAGCTTAAACAATGTTTAGGTTTGCTGTGCTCATATACAGAAAACTGTTTCTGTGTTTATTCGTGTATCCATTTAAACAGCTGTGTTTGACTGCAGAGATTGGTGTTCACCTAATCCAGCTGCTGTATACCTAATGCACACGGTGTTTGTATTCAGCTGGTGGTATTCAGCTGGTTGTGTACATTAAGCATAATTTTAACTTATTTGCGCTGGGTATGGGACAGAAAAGGAGACAGGGCCGATTGAAGGGGGGGAAAAATCTATGAGAGTTTCTCAAGAATAACAAAAATAAACAAAGACACATATACATCATTTTCAGTAGCAGCTGGTCATAAACTATGAAAAATGATGCAATTTTTTAAACTTGAAACCAGCCTGGTATGAGAGTTCAAGCTGAGTCACTGAGGCATGCAGCAAATTTGCTAAGGTAAAACTATGTCAGTGCTGACTTACTATTCCTCCGGGTTTTCCAGCAGAACCAGCCACACCACGTTTACCCTAAAAGACGGAAGCTGAGTTATTTTCATTTATGAACAACCAACCCATTGAACAGTAGTTGTAGTACAAACACTTAAGCAGCAAACAGCCAAAAATACTAGTACTAAAGTAGTATTGGCAGCATTAATATATAAAATATTTCCTCTATTATAATTATTTGACAATTTATATTATGAAATTTGTTAAAAGCTGAATGGAGGAATAAGCACATAAGATGCTACTGTAAAAAAAAAAAAAAAACAATTTCTCCTCCCAACCGATACTTAACAGTCATATTGTCTGAAGCCTGTGTTAGAGAGAGAAGACAAATAGATGGACAGAGAGAGAGAGAGAGAGAGAGATGTTATCCTTACTGGTGTACCGGTGGGTCCAGAACGTCCTCTCTCTCCTGGCATCCCAGCAGGACCCTGTGACACAGGTAGTGATACATCTGTCCTTCATTCCATAGTTCAGGTGGTTATTTACAGCTTTGGATGTGACATCATTCAAGTTAAAAGTTCTCTCAAGACCAAAATGGTCCACATGAACTTGAGGTCAGTGACAACAAAATAACTCAAGTTTTGAACAATGAAACCAATAAAAAGTTTAGATACTTTACCATGGGGCCTGGTGCTCCCAATGGACCATGTGGGCCTATGGCACCCTTAAAGATGAAGGAGAAAAAAAGGATTAAAAATGTATATATTATTTTGAAATAATACATAACCAGTTTAATGTATACCTTTGATCCAAGAGCTCCATTTTCACCCTTTTGGCCAAGTATTCCAACATGTCCCTGAAAACATTAAGAGCAGAAAAAAATCTTAAAATACTGAAACAGAGTCCAGAATATTTAATACAATGAAAGCAAAACTGCAAAGTAAAGTGGGAGGAAAATATATGTTAAAAATTTGAAGATGGGACATAACAACTTGAGATAAATACTCACCCTGTGACCCTTCAGACCAGGAGGTCCTGGCATTCCTGGAAATCCTCTGCCTCCCTGGAACATGAAGTTAGTTTCAGTGATCTAGTGCAAGCAGTCACAGCTGGAGCACAGTTGAGCAGTATGACATATAAGATCTTACTGGTGACCCTGGGAATCCCATTTCTCCGTTGTTTCCTGATTTGCCTGGTTCTCCCTAGGTGAGTGAGGACATTTAGAAATTACAAACACAATCTACTAAAATGGGTTTAAACTGGAAACAGTTTCTACTAGTAGCTGCTTTAAATACATAACTTTACAAATCAAAGACCTGCAGTGTGTAATTCTGTCTAAATGGTTATGAGCCGTACCATTCGGCACCATGATGTAAAGGCTTCTATCTAGTGCAGTCAACATCAAAATGAATGGAAACACTCCTGGTGTAAATATGTCCAAGAGATGACTTACATCTTCACCTGGTTTCCCTGCGAGGCCTTCTGGTCCTCTCTGCCCAGTAGAGCCCTGAAATATGTTCAAAACTCAGCTTCAACTATTGTCAGTCCCACATAACATCAAATACATCTGTAAAAACCGAATCAGCATTAGCAATTTTATTGTTTATATAACATGCAACATATTATTTATATACCATGGTTCCTGGATCTCCAACTTCTCCAGGAGGTCCTTGTGGTCCAGATTGACCCTTTAAGAAGTGAGAAAAAAAAACAAAAAACACATTGTTTTCCCCCCTAAGATGTCATTTATGTAAAAGAAAACATTAAAGTACTGGTCAAGGACTTACTGGTGAGCCACTAGGCCCAGGGGGTCCTCTTGTTCCAGACTCTCCCTGGAAAAAACACCAAGGCAGATAAATCATAAAGATGTAAAGGGTAAACCATAATCACAGGTGTTGATTGAGTAGACTAAAAGGTAACTTGTGCTCCATTCTCTAACAAAACATAGTTGTCTGTAATACTACATTTATCATGGAAGTCAGAGTCAAAAGATTTATCTAAATTTATCTCTCTTTATGACATTTGCTCTTCTAAATGCTAATGAAACTGTAAATATTGAAAGGGGCATGCCAAAAAGCTGGGCGTGATCTAAAACAACTTTTCCTATTAAAATCATCATAAAAACTTCTTAATTTTAAAGTCAAGCTCTGTGTGATTTAAACAGGATGGTTTATTGTTCTTCAAGGTCTCTGTCATCAACCAAAGTTTATTTTCAGCTTTTAGATAATCAGCCTCTCCATCATCAACAGTCTACATTCCACTTAATTTAGCTTCACGTCTACTTTTTGTGACATTTATAACATTTGTCAGTCTTACCCTTGAGCCACTCAACATTCCCTGAGGTCCTGATTTGCCATCAAACCCTGAAGCCATCTGTGCACCAATGCCCTTAAACCGAAGGAAATATGAGTAACTAAAACTCAGACATGTGCATGACACCCATGACAAACCCTCACCTACAACATATTAAATGGGTAAAGGTTTCTTTGATTAAAATATATTTGCACAACATGTATATGCATATGAGGAAGAACAACTCACTCCGGGGTGTGAGGGATGTCCTGGAGGACCTGGTTCACCAGGCTGACCTGGTACACCGGGCTCACCATCATAACCTGCAGAGCCCCGCAGTCCCTATGCGTCAAACAGATGGAGGAGATGGAAGGAGATGTTGGTTCACGCATCTTAGAGTCTGTCCTTGGTTTATACATCTTTCTACTTCATTATCTATTAAATCCACTTTCAGAGATGTTTGCATGTGACCTACAGGCCTTCCTTTGTTTCCACGGGATCCTCGATCTCCTCGAGGCCCCGGAGGTCCCTGTCAAGGCAAAGAATGCAGTCAGAATCATCTGAAGACCACGTCACATCTGTCATAAAACTGTATGGAGGTGTTGAAAAAAATGATTCACTGTAGAATACACACACACACACACACAGCTATCAGGAAGAAGTCTGATGCTCACCATTGGCCCAGGACGGCCTCTGATGCCAGGAACCTGCAGGAAAACCATCACAGCACTTACAGCCTGGTCTAGAATGCAGTCAGTGTTATTGACCTTTTACAGCAAAGTTGTACTCACAACTGGAACATCACCAGGTTCTCCCTTCTGACCCTGAATGAACACATGAAGGGTGTCACAATTGGTTCAGGCTCAATTCAGTTAAGATATTAGCATCTCTCAAGTACAGGATGGCATACCTTGTAAACCCTGGCTCCACCTGACGTGCAGAAAGCAGAAAACATCACATTATGGCCACATTAGAACCTCATTACAATAATTAACAGCCAGTAAGTCTGACGTGACTGTTTTAGCCAAAGTGATGTCATAATAGGTCTTTTCCTTGCTCACCAAAAGTGCCCTGTCCACCAGCACTGGATGTGTCCGCCTGACAAACGGGGCAGCACTCGCCCTCAGGGATCATCACCTTCTCACAGTTACTCAGCTCATCACACTGGATCTCATCACACAGGACCTGACCGTTGTCACACACGCAGATCCGGCATGGTTCCGGCTTCCAGATGTCCCTGTTGGTGTACACCTGGCCGTCCGCTGTGCAGCCTCCATCATCGCCTGCAGCAGGCAGAGGTGAGAGGACGCTTCAATTACCTTAATTCAGAGCTGTGATTTCTTTGTGATTTTCCTCTCATTCTTTTGCCAAACACAGCTGTTCTGCGTTAGGATCACAGTGAGAGCACACACGCACATGCACACACTTGTTTTTTAAGAGTCCAAGGTTTTCTGCTGTCAAACTGCTGCTTTCATCAAGTCAATCTTTCCTGGTTTCTCACCCTGCCAAATGCTGCAAACACACCATCCTGAATGCTTTTTACAGTGACAAAAATGCAATAAACTGTGCTCTAGCTTGCCTCGTTAAAGGACAAAACAGGATAAAATACTGTGGATAAAACACAAGGACAGCCCATAAAATGCCTGCGGTTCCTTTTCATCAAATAAAATATTATTTAGTTTGATATATTGAACAATAATTCAAAACTTTTTAATATGTGACATTAGCGTGGTCTATGAGGGTAGCGATTCCTACAGATATGAACAAAAATGACAGAAAAGTTGGTAAAGTGGCCCTAATGGACATTTCAGCAAAGCTTTTTAAATACTGAGGTTGTCTGAAACTAAAAAGAGCAAAAAGAGAAGTTGTTTGTTAGGGTAATCATCAGCAAACTTAAAGTCCTTTTTTCAATGTTTGAACATTTGAGCTTCTATTCTCAGACAAGCAAAACAAAACTGTGTGCAGGTAACTGTCAAACACACAGCTCTGGCTTTAATCAGGTTTTGAAAATGTTACCAGAAGAAAATGGGTCTGGAAAACATTTAACTGAGGTCTCCAGCCATTAGACATGAGGTCATTTCCTTCCAAGGCAGTGTCTCAGAGGCTCGGTGAGGCTTATGCAGAGAAAAGTTGCTCCCATGTGAAGCAGATCTTTGTATTTTAAAGGTGAACTTCTAGAAAAACTGGGTGTGCAATACTTTAGCCCTGGCGATTTTGAAAATGGGGAAAAAAAAAACAAACAAACAATGAAACATGCCTCTATCTCCACCTCTTATTTTATTTTCACTGTGTATGATCCCTCTCTCAGGTCTGCAGTCTACCTGTTCCACATGTAAACAGCAGGTGGCAGCTCTGAGCTTTCCAACGCAGGTGAGTCACATTAGAGAGAAAAAACCCCCTCTAAACTACAGATGGTTTCATTAACTTTAAGGCTCAGACATTCCAGATATGTAGAATTCAGAAATCACACCTTTAGGTATAGTTGCAGCATGTTTTAACATGGATCACACATCCATAAGTTGCCTGTTATTTACTGGTATGTATACAGTCATAGAAGGATCTATTAAAATGGACTTTGAATGAATATCAATTTAATTTGAAAACAAATAGCTTACATTTTTACATTCTTCTGAGTCACATAGCAATGATATCTTGACAATTTTTTTTCCTTTCTTTTTTTTTTAAAAACCTGTGCCGAAGCACAGTGTGTGTCTGCCAGTAAACCACTGGCAGACACACTCAGTACCACCAACATTTTCCGGGATCATTCTCTGCCCTTCAACTACCAGTAACATCCCACCGTCCAGCCTCAACGGTCAGCCCGCAAGCCACATCTGGCACAGGCCTCACACACAAATGACACATGCAGATGTGCAACAGTACGAGATACAGCACGAGTGCTGTTACACACAAACTGGACTACAGGTAACGTAAACGTGTCCTAGCTGAAATTAGTTCGAATGTACCTAATAGTAACATTAACATTATGTAGCTAGGAGTGATAATTGTTATTATTTGGTGGGAATGCTGGAAATGCTGAGCTGAATGAATCATTGTGATGGCTGTTGAAAAAAAGCATACATTTATGGCACGTTTCAGCATTTGAATGTAGCTATGAACAAATACAATCAGAATGGGGAATAAAAATGCTTTTTAGGAAAACTGCTCATCAGGGCTGAAGAAAGAATTGTGGAATAAAACACAAAACAACCACCGGTAGTACTATTAAAAAATGAACAATGAATATGTTCATTGTGCAGTTAAGCCCAACCCTTGTCAACCACACACTCAATACTGGATTCAAACCAGAGAACTAAGAAACCCTCCAACAACTTGGATCATACCATATGTCCCTGGCAGGGCTCTATTAACCAAGGAACCACTGAGTCGACAGCATTCATTTTGAAGTCTAGTAAAGAAAAATACTGCCATAAAAAGAGAATAAATGGCCAGACTCCTCCAAAAAGAGGCACACAACAGACGCACAAACACACAAACACAATCATGAAATCTACTTGATTGACGTAACATGAGCGCATCCACCCACTGTATGCTGTTTGTCAGCCTGGCTCATTTGTGGCCTATCTGCATCAGTTTGCCCCTCTGGCTTTTAAAATGTGTCCAGCTGAATTTGGACTGAAGTAGCCCAGTCTGAATTACAGCCTTCTGTAACTACAACCAGCTTTCTGTAGAACACGTGGGTGCATTTGTCTTCGTATGTGGAGGAACTCGGAGTGAGTGACACTATGAATGTTAATTTCTGGAAAGAAAGGGACTTTTGTGCTCACTCTGTTTCTTTGAAGCTGGCTGCCTGATCCTCTGAGCTGGTTTTCTGACCGTCTGGATTTGATTGCTGATTGTCAGTCTTAAACAAATGCGACCATCATGGATGCGTTACACAACAGCCATATGGCGTGTGAACTTTTTTT
>BJFM01004238.1:5440-24557 GCA_016586285.1 Arothron firmamentum | reverse complement strand
GGGGGTTCTGAGAGACTTTGCTCCTACAACCCCCCCACCACCGGCCTGGAGGAGGAGGGCCGAGGAGGATCTTCACTTTTTCCCCTCCTCTCCGCTAATGCATTGCAGCTTTCACACTTTTCCACAGACGCCATAAAATGTGCCGTTTAATGGTGACGACTGTGCGAAGGCATGCTCCCTCCTCTGCTCATTCTGGATTTTCCACCAGTCAGCGAAGGCAGCAGACAGTTTCCTGTCCTGGTTTAAAAAACCTGACTCACAGACACCAGCCAGATAACAAGGACGGCAACATAGTCTCCCACAGCCCACAGCCAACAAGCGTCTAGAAAAGCTACCACAAAATGTGATGCAGCTAGCAAATGTAAGGGATGATGGTCGTTTATAGATTTTTCCTTTGCTAATATGGAAATATGCCGAACGCAGTCTTTGGGGAGGGTCTGCTGCAGCCGCACATTCATGGCTTAGAAAATTGCCCGATGGAAACGAGTCACATAAAAATGGAATTCTCATTTCCTTTCAGAGAAAAAAAAAAAAAAAGACAAGCGAGGCCAAGTTCAGGGCCCAAACTAATAGCCCCGCTGTGGTCTCATCTTCAGAAACGCAGCGATGAGGACGTTGGGAGCCTGACTCTGAGTCCAGATGAGATACAGCTGCAGAAAGGGGTGGCGGGGGGTGGGGGGGGGGGGGTGGCTCTGCAGCAGCTGTGCTTTTCTGCTCCAAAGCTCTTACTGTCCTGGCCAAAGATGAATCTTCTCCCAGTTTCGGATTGGCCTGCTGGAGTCGCCTATGAAATGTCATAGTGGGTCTCATCGGTCCAAAGCTGGCCTTTAACGGGTTAGAACTATGCTAACACAGCATTTGGCTGAAGTTTCCCCCCAGTTTTGACTGGCACAGAATGCGTCTCGTCGCAGCATGGCGGATAGGGGATTGTTGACGCGAACAGAGATCTGAAATCTGACTCCAGTTTGAACACGCTCGTCATAAACAAAGCTCACTATCTGCAGGGAGGGGCAGAGCGCCCGGGCCAGGCAAGTTAAACGAATCAGTAGCCTGCTGATTGCATGTCTAGGCTTTTCCATCAACAGATCCCTGTCTCTTTTGGCTTTTCTTCCTTTCAAGAAGCAACCGCAGTCATGACTTGTTCCCTCCCCAGTTTTAACTCTGTAGGGTTGTGGTCACACTGACTCTTTTTTTTCTTCTTAATCTATTTTGCTGACTGATTCCTTGCTTTTCCATCTCCATCTTGCAACTGTACTTTTTACATCTGAAGTCAAGGCCATTGTTTCATGCTGTTGCAACTGCATAAAAAGTTACAAACATGGCTGCACTTCAGAGCAGAAAATATCAAGTACTGCTTGTTATGAGAGTCTGGTTATCCACCACAATTAGATCATCAGAGCCAAAAACAAACATCTGAAATATGGAGTATGCATCTGCATCTGAGGACTCTGTAGATACAAATGACAGCATGTGTGTGTTCATTATGAATTTAAGTGAGAAAGATGGTGTTCTCAGAATGACTCTGGAGAAAAAGCGAAAAAGGGACATCCAAGCGCGAAACTGTAGTTTGTTCTGAAACAAAAGAAGAATATTAAATGAAAAAAATATATATCATTTAATTTTTTATGATTAGTTATCCAATCTGCGCTTTAAATTTTTAATAATTACAATAACTATAAATTATAAAGCAGAGCATACTCTCTACAACAGTAGAAAGTCAAAAGTTCTCTAAAAATAGCGTCCTCAGTGAGTGGGATGCAGCTAAGAAACTTTTCACCTTAGTTTTTTGCCCTTCTGTAAGGGTGAAACTGTCTCACTACAGAACAAAGTTCCAAAATGACTTTACCTGGTGGAGCAGTTTGATTTGAAATCTTACACAAAGTCCTGGTAAGCTGTCAAGCATATGGTTCCTCTTAAGCAAGCTGCAAAGCATGCGGCTCCAACTAACACGCACCGCTTGCTGCACCGTCTGTTTCACTTGAACTTTCTGACATTCAGCCATCAGACACAAACTGATGAATGTGCAATATTGTGCATTAAACTGTAGAAGCCAGAAACGTTCTGACCAGCAGGAGTGATGATAACAGTGGCATTTCCTGTTGGCGGTTCTGCAGAACCCACAGGAGAACGTGGTGCAAGGTTGAGATAATTCTTTATGTACATAATCGATGCAGTCAGAATTTTTTAGCAGTAGGGTTTTTTTTTGTTTTTTTGCCCTTTTTTTTTTTTTTTTTACATTATTTTCTCCTTTTCCATTGAAGCAGACAGGTCGTAAAGGAAAATGTTGTGTCAGTGTTATGTATAACATATACAAGAGGTCAGAGCGCCCCGCAGCTTTACATCAACTGAGCCACAGTCAGATGTATAAGAATAAACTCAGGATTCTGCACAGTGAGCAATTTGAAAGAAAAACTGTATCTGGAAAGAAAGAAAGAAAGAAAGAAAGAAAGAAAGAAAGAAAGAAAGAAAGAAAGAAAGAAAGAAAGAAAGAAAGAAAGAAAGAAAGAAAGAAAGAAAGAAAGAATTCAGTCCTGCACATAAAAATTTGAAACCAGTGTGCTTCATGATCCATGTGTCAGCCATGTTTGGCCATTGGTCGTTACCTGCCTGGCACAGTGGCCCAGTGCAGAACAGGGTAGCGTTCTCTAATCACCAGCGTCAGTCTCAAACAAGTCCAGAGGTTATGACATTAAGGTCACTAACAAGGAGTTGCTAGTTTTGGAGAAAAGTACAATTCACTTGCAATCCCCAAAACAAATGGGGTTAGATCTACATCACACAGAACAGCTGAAAACACAGCTGTTGCTATGGCAACATATGCATAATTGAAGAATATATTGCTTCCTATTAAACCAGCAGCTTACTGACAGACTGTGAAATTGATCTTGGGTAAAATGTACTATAGAACAATGTTTAGTTCTAAGTTTTTCCACTCTGGACCCTTGTGGCTTTAGGAAGTTCTGAAGTTTCTGCAGGAACCTGATGCGGAAAGCTACATTTCATCTGCAGGAATGTTACAACTGCATCATAATGTAATGTAAAAGCCAAATATTGGAACAGTTGTTTTCAAACAGCAATCTTCTGGTTAGGGGGTGAGGTGAGGTGAGGAGAGGAGGAGTGCTGCCCTGAAGGCAACACACACTTATGGCCCCTACATTCAGTCAGTCCAAAGATCCAAGTGTCTGCCCTGGGCTCTGTCTAAAATCCTTCCTTTTCTTTTGCATTAGTCTGTGTTTTCTCATATCCCTTCAATCTTCTTTTCTCTCTCCTTATCCTTGTCTAAACAGGCTGTGTCCTTTTAGACTTTTCCTCCACACGCTGGCTTTCACCCTTCTCTGCTCTGATCTTTTGATGTTTTTTACTGATCCCTTGACTGCAACCTCGTCGTCTTAATTTTTTGTGCTTGTCGACTTTGTTTTGTTGCTCTGAATGAAGCAGCCACTCGGCACCAACAGAACCACAGCCGTGAGGCTCCTCAGGCAAAGGATGTTTCCTATAAATATTTACATTTTTTACAAGGCTGCATCGTGTGAGGCCAAAGAATTTACAGTATTTACATTAGAAAGTGAGCTTAAGCTCATGCTGTTATCCAGAATTTTCCATAATGTCAACATGATAAGGTTGGAACTTCTTATTTTTGGAGCAACACATTCTATTGTGGGCCAGTTCTATGGGTTACGCTTCCCTTAAACACAACGCTAAACACAATGCTATATGTTAAATACCTGTAAATTCATAGGGCTTCGACACAGGTGAACCACATCCACTGTTTGTGTTATTATTTTCCATGTTGGTCATCACGTCGTTAATCTAATAGCAAGCACATAAAGTGTGCTTAGCTGAGGTAAAGCAGACGTGGTTTACAGCTCAGGCCGTTTTCAGTGATTACTGCTCCACAGGTAGACGCCACATGCGACTGTCACAGAAAAGTGAGCTTCTCTCCAAGCTGTGGTTTGTACTGGTCAGATACCTGATCTCCCCGAGCCTGACACCGCGGGGCCCCCGGGTATGCTGACATCACTCAGGCTACAGCCCTGGGGGACACCAAATTTATCACTTTCTCTTTATTGCTAAATGCAGCCCTTGAAGTGAACAGCTGCCTGCCTTTTTGTAAATACCAGAGCCGGACGCAGGCGGAGGGAGGTGAGGGGGCCAGCAGGTCAGCGTTCTGATGCGGTTTATTATAGCAGAGGTCGCTGACATCTGGATCGCATCACATCTGAAAAGTTAGCCTCACTTACAACAGAGGTGAACATGTCCTGAATATGCCATTACACATCCTGATGGCATTTCAGTAAGTATTGTCAGCTGATACACACGTATCTTTTACTCACTTACAAAACTTGAAAATAGATCTTCTGTGAATCTGTGAAATTATACTGACGACATCCTCCCGTCACTGATTTACCACTCTACTCACAGTAACAATGGTAGCATTGCAGGATTTAATGGCTTGTGGTCAAATCCCCTGTTGTTTGCAAACCAAACCTTCTGTGGGGATTCCCATTTTTGCTCTATGTTTTACGATAACAATAGAAGCCTTTCTATTCTATTCCATTCCATTTTGCTACAAACGTTTTCCTGAGAGCTTTTACATATTTGTGCTGTAATGTGCAGCTATACAACCCATACTATTCTTACATTACTAAAGAAATGTCTCATCAGTTTGTTACATTTAAATGGTATGTAATTCATGTATATAAAACCACTTCATTCTCAGTAACTCGCATCTTGAGAGCAGTTCTGCGGTATCAGCTTTGCCAAGTGAAGGATTATTTGTTGCTGGCTCTGTTTGCGGAGGCTCCACCTCCTGGTGAGAAACTCTTGCATACTTTATTCCACATGTCATCAACATCTGTGAGAGCTGTATTCCCAAATGATAACCAGACAAAAAGCTGCCTATAGTTCACACAAATCAGGAGCTGACCTAAATTCAGTGATTCAAGTGGAAAAAGTTCCATTTGCTATCATCGCTGGCAGCGGAGCACGTTTTAAAATATGTTCAAAATGAATGATCACTTCTGTGTTTGCCTCCTTTTGCTTGTGAACAAGGTTCTCTATTAGGGACAACAACAACAACAACAACAACAACACTCGAGCACAGAAGGAAATTCCTGTTTAATTTGACTTCCTGTGCTGGATCACCCTGCAGTGTGCAGCGTTTCAGAAAAGGGAATAACCGAGAAGTATTTCATGCATGAGACTTTCTTCATACTTTCTCTCGATGAGTCGCATTCTTGGTCTTATTGCAGAGAGCAGCTTTTATCTCTTCCAGACTCCTCCTCCATCTTTTTCTCTGGGCTTCTCAGCCTCCTCAACCGCCACTCTTAACAGACACGAGATTCTGAAGTGTCCTCCCTTTTGCTTCAGTGCCATCTTTAATTCTGAATGTGAGGCAAAGCCTTTGAAAAAAATACAGAAGATGGGTCTTTGGCTGGAACCAGTTGTGCTGTGGTACATAGTGCCTTTTTTGCTGAGCATGACATCCATTAATCTGGAAACTTGAAGAAGGCTCAGTTAAAATGCCTTTAGCTGTCTTTTTTTGTGGTATAAATGAGTGATACCACTCATTTTTAATGTGAGCTTGCTCACATATTGCCTTCCTCTAGTAAATGTTGCAGAAGAACAATTACTATCGTTAGCTGCTCCACTAGAGGTCTGTGTTGTTGCACTAACATACACACTCTTTCACACTTCACATTGATTTAGAACTGTATTGATTAATTTTATTCTGAAAAGCAATTCAGCCTGTTTCTGCTACCTGAGCAGCTGTAGACAGAATTTTCCACACATCACTTCTCCAGCTATGGAAGTGGCCAGTGGGGAAAGAGCAAAGACTCATATTGCAAGTGAAGAGTTGGACTACAGACCTCTTTTGAAACATAACTCCTCTCCTAACTCCATCGCCTTTAGATGATTTAAGACCAGAACAAACCATACACGTTCCTCGGACGCCCCCCCTTTTGCTCTCTGTACTATTAAAACCTTTTCTAGACATCTCCAGGTGTTTGGTTTACTGGTGTAACTCTTTAATGCAACCTGGAGATCAACATCTGGCCAAGCCTCCTCTCATCTGTATGCCACTCAAAGACATCAAAGGAGCCTTGACGCTGAATTCCAACATGATTTCTTTCAAACATGCAATCCATCACAATCAAAGCTTTAAAGATAGTACCTGCAACTGAAAGCTTCTGGAAAAAAGATGGACGTCAATGAATCACTTGGAAAACTAAATCGTAACAGACTTCATTAATGCATTTCCGACTCCCGGACCACCATGTTTTTATAAACCTGACCTCCAGGCATTTCACTTACATCAGGCTCTCACCTTCAAGTCAATCAGCTGTCCGACAAGTTGTTTAGAGCCTAAACTTAACTTGTACCACATAGCTAACCCCTGTCACCCACCAACACCCATAAAGCTCCACTTTGCACTTGTAATATAACACAAACTCTTACATCTTACAATTTTGGTTGAACCACAATGCACAATTACGGCTGACAGTTGCTATTTTGTGGCCTTTCACCAGTCATCAGAGTTTTTGAGATAAGCTGGAAAAGTTATATATTGCTGTTAGTGTTTGACAGGTCAGATTTTAAAAAAAGAAAGTAATGTGTTGCCAATACAAAATTTAATACATATAAAGTGTTATTACTTATTGTTTTTGTTATTAATGAATAATGACACTTGTCTTGGTCAAACATTTCCTGGACTTTAGGGCAGATGAAAAGGGTAACCACATGGACATTAAACTGTGGGATGAAAGAAAAGAGTTCCCCCAGTCGTTGAAATGGTTACCACCGGGAGAGATAGTGATTAGGTTCTTGGAGAGTGTTATGTTACTACAAGACCTGCAGACCTACAGACCAGAGGTCTCCTGGAAATTCTCCATCCAGCTGCATCAACACACTGCACCATGCACTCGCAACGACTGGCCCTCTCTAAACATTATCACGGATAGATGTGTTTTTATTATTTAGAAAGATGGTGACATTCGTTATTAGAATTCAAGACTTTATTACTGGTTGAGACATGAGCCTTACTGGGCTGGGGTTGAGTAAAAGGGGGTCTAACTTAATTTGGGGCTTAAATCATCAAAATAGTTATGCACACACAAGAAAACGAAAGATAAGTCAGATAACAAAGATCAAAAAATAACAGAACTGAAATAGCAAGCTAACAAACAGAATCGTTTGAGGCATTGCTGTAGATAATTCTGCAAAAAAGTCCCATGTTTTCCACACTGGAACATGATAGGATGTCACTTCAGATGCTCACAGCCCCCCATGGACATGAGTTTTTACTTAAAATTGCTTATTTTCTTAGCAAACCTCCTGAGATTTCTAACATGATTCTACATCTTGCGCTGTGCAGAACGATGTCCAGCCATTCTGAAAACTCCCTGGGAAACCCAGACCCCTGAGTGTTTATGTTTCCTCCTGTCATCCTCCCATATGGTCACATGGCAGGATCACAAGGCAGATTGGTGACTAAGTGCCAATCAAGGAGCAGGAGACCCTTTAGAGGGGAAGCCCTAATTGCAGTTTTTTGAGCAAATACTAACTTTAACTTGAACCTGCAATTGCATTTAGCCCAAAGATACAAGAGCAGAGAGATCCCCTCAAACTGTGAGTAAAGTTCCTTCAACTATCGCTCTAGAGTTTTGGAATACTCGGAATTCTCTCCTATAGCCAATTTGTCCATTTTTATTGACATAATGAATTGCTCTTTGAGTGGCTCTTAAATCGCTTTGCATCCCTTTAGGATTTAAGGGATGTCCACAGTTCACAGATGCCGTGCACGTTGGGCAGTTGATGAACCTTTGTCCTCCACAAGGAGTTCGACTGAAAACAGTGTGCGATCTGGAGAGCCCAGCCCCACTGACTTTGCAAGAAAAGAGGCGTGTAATCAAGTCACTGCTCAAAAATGCAGCATATGTTTCTAATCAAAGTCAACTGTGAACCTGGTTGGATTCACATATTTGGGCGTTTGAGCTTTGAGAAAAAAATCAAAAGAAAAAAAAACAAATAAAAAAACAGGCCATTTGTTGCAATTTTGATGTGGCAACAACAAATGGAACTAATTTGGCAAGTTAAGTTACTGTATCCCATGTAGCCTTGTTGTTTTGACGACCATATTTTAGGCATTTGCACCAGTGTGCTTTCACATGTGTGCAGCAGTAGTGTTCAAGCCTCAAGATTCTCGCTTGAGAGCAGCTCAACAAGCTTGCACTTGTATTCTCACTTTTCAACTGAGCCGGCCTCTTGGTGATAACTGTACCACGATCCAGGGAAGGATGTCTAAATTTAAACCCATCTTAATCTTAATCCACCACAGGTTTCACAGACCTTGAGAGTCTTTCATGTGAGGATGATGATGGTAACTTTGAAGATGATATACTAGCCTGTCAGTATAGGGGGGGAAAGGTTTGAGATACCACCCTTTTTTTTTTTTTTTATCTCTTTCAGGTCATTTTTGCCTGCTTTTGAGTTGGTTTTTCTAGAGTTTTCCAAGGAACCACACTTTGTCAGATAATTTATAAGCACTGACTGTGAGTCTGTTTGCAATTATGTAGTTTCATCAAAATTTAAATGTTGCAAAGTCTCTTATAAACCCTTCACTTTAACTGAGCAGTAATTGCTACCATGTCTGTGTGCAGTAGCATATAGCTTTAATTTTACTGTCAAATTATTATGAAATGCTCAGTTTCTTTGTGTTCTTTCTCCCTGATTCTTGCCATTTTTCTTCCTCTTTATTTTCTCAGGAGAAATGCAAATCCACCTACACAGGTGGGAAGATTTACATTAAAAAAATCATTCTGAGGTACTCAACATATGGAATACACCTTATGAGCTACCATGCCCTCTCTCTCTCTCTCTCTCTCTCTCTCTCTCACCCCCCCCCCCACCACCACCACGCACACACACACACACGCACGCACACACACATACACACACTAGCAGATGTCTCAGAGTGATGGAGCACATTTTACATTGAGTTCAGAAACCATGGACATTCCGCTCTTTGGTTTTGTTTAAATGTAATTACACACCTACACCACTAACAGGCTGTCTGCAACACATCTCACACAAAACAATGTGGATTCAAGCACAGACTTTATTCACTTTGACAAAAACACCACAACATGATTTGTTGAAACTTGCGAATCTAATTTTGATATTGTCTGTGTAAAAATATTTCTTCACGATGTAACATGTCTTCACCACAAGGTGGCGCTCTACTCGCCTCTCCTGATGTAAAACTGAACTTGAAGAATTAAAACTGACTTATTTAGGCCAGTTCAATCAATTCTGAAATTATCCAGTAAGATGGACACCTTTAAAGAAAAAAACCAGAATCAAACAAAGTTCCTGTGCTCAATGTGGCCCATGACATCGCGTGGAGAAACGACATCATTTCTGTGACGACATGGAAGATTAAACACCTCAGCGTGGGGGGAAAAACAGACAAGCGAAACAAGAACACTCAGGTGTTCCACCTCCACAGAGCCACAGTTCTGAAAGTGAGTCAAACGCTCCACACAGCATCTTCACGTCTCCTCACATCTGCTTTGAATTAACTGGCAGTCTGTTCTGCCTCACAGGCAAGTCAGCTCCGATGCTCAAATTCCTTTACAGACACACAGTGTACTCTGAAAGCGAATAGAGCAGTTGGATAAATGTTCCAAATGTTGGGAAGCAGCACAAAAGCGGGGGTTCGTTTCCCTCCAGAGCAGTGTTTCAGAGCCCGAGGGTGACATCACCTAACAATCACTGACAGATGTCCGAAAGGCTGTTTCCTGACACACAGAGCTGCTTTTCCAAGAATAATCTGCACTTTAAAATCTTTGTAATCCTTCCCTGTGTAATCTACCTCTCTATTATCATCTTTACAAAAACCATTGCTTATATCCAGGCAAAAGTATTGCTCAAAAAAGTGAACAAACTACAACTGAATCTGAAAATTAAACACAGATTGGTGGCAGTAATTAAGAACATCTCAACAGTTATTCAAGGAAGGTAGAAATAAGTTCAGAGTGCAAATCTCAGACACCCTCACGCACAATCCCCCATAGTGTTAAAATAAGCAGGAGAAGGATTGACTTACCACTGTTCCCGTCTTGACATGTAACAATCAAAACCTGAGCAATGGAGATGAGCAGAAAAACCAAAATCCTTAAGTGCACCGAGCTCATCTTGTCTAAGAGAAAGACATGAGCCTTCCTTGTGCACAAAGCAGAAGGGGAAAAGGATGAAAAGGTTAGAAAAAAAAAGAGGGGGAAACGTTCAGGTTATCACTGCAGCACCATGAATTCAAGAGTAGACCCTCCTTGTAAGCAGCCAGCGGACCCAACCCAGACTGCGCGAGTGCTTTTTTTTGTGTGTGTAGTTACAGCTTTAAATGAGAAGAATGCTGGTGAGCCTAATTTTCCTCCCCCTTTTGTCAGCCCTCTTCCATAGCCATCCTCTCACAGCCTGTGGGAGAGCTACACCCATGTTCACAAGTTCTAATACTTTCCAGTGAATTCTCTTGTCTGAAACGCTGTCCCAACTGCAACTTAACTAAATGTATGTCAAAAAAAAAGATAAGGGACAAAATAATATACTTGTGAAACTGATGTTTTCTTGTGTCAAAAGTCGTTGCTAAGCAAGATCATAAAACTGACTTTTTATTGGTGGCTCTGGGGCACCGAACAAGACACACACAGTAAGGCGAGAATCCCTCTTTTACAGGGCAAATAAAAGTTTGAATAGAACTCATAAGTCTATTGTGTTTGAAAGAGAAAATATCTCGGTGTGATTTTCACTCCAAGATCGTCGTTTCATTCGCTTTGGGCATCACGTTTGCTACTTTATTGGCAGCTTCTGTGCATTTAGGGTGCACAAAGAGAAAAAGGCAAAGTGACACAGGTTTGAATGACAGGAATGGTGGGTGGTCATGATCCTGAGAGCAGGGTGTAAAAAAAGAAGACAGAAATCTGGGGTCAACACCTCCTGACTTGCTGCTGGAACGTGAAATCAGTTGCGCTAATAACAGATGTATCTCTAATTAGAGGGCAGATTAGTTTAGGCTTGTGTAATTAATTGATTATCAGTGAGGCTTCAAAGACCTTATTTTTCCTGGTTGTTTATGCATTTATGGTTAAAAAAAAATAAATCAAAGAATTAAATGACATTAAACCCCCTTGAGCCACTGCCAAGTGAGGCAACAGGGATGAGCCATACCCATTTCCCAGCAAACACATGAAAGAATCTTTTTGTTTGGTCCTCTGAGATGTTCTTAAAGAAGCCATTGATGCATCTTTAGGAAAATAGCAGACACTGACGAAAGCAAGTCCAGTGGAATCCAAAGAGTTTGGTTTTTTTTTGCACTTGGCTGGTCAACACTGCAGGTTCTGGAAACAGACACGATTGATGCGCCATGAGGAGACTGAACAACAGACTGAACAAACAGATACCTAGTTCCTCACTTCTTGTCAGATTTTTAATTGTGTTTTGTTGCAGTGAAAGCAATAGAAAGAAAGGTTAAATGTATTATCAGTATTTAGTCTAATATGGACACAAGTGCTTGGGTGATTCATCTGGATTGTTGTCTCTTTCAGACTGTGGCCCACAAAGGATGGTCATCTCTTACTCATTGTTGCGTATATGTGAACATACGCATATGTATCGACCATTAGTGTATTCTGATTTTGATTGACTTACTGATAAATCGGGCCCATGTATCCTGACACTATTTACACTTTAAATTCATTAAAATAAAACAAGAAAACCTGAACTTTGCCACACAAGTAACCTTAAAGCATTTAACAGGGAACAGCTGGGCATAAGGCTTATAAGGTGCTAAAAGCAGGTGATTGGCTTCTCATCAGATTGTGTATGTGTGTGTGTTTGTGTGTGTGTGTGTGTGTGTGCGCGCATGCGTGCGTGCATGCGTGCGTGCGTTTGTGTGTGTTACGGGGGAGGGGTGAGTCAGACTCAGAGCAAAGTTGATGAGGAAGACAGCTGTTCTTGGTGGTCCTGCCCACAAACCAGGTCAGCCAATTCAGAGTCCCTCTACAACCAGACTCACAAGACATGTTAGTTGTTTCTTCAGTGGAAAACAGTGGGGGAGAAAAAGGAAACTCCAGGATATCACAAACACTGCCAGTTGTTGTCTATACGACAGAGAATTTGTCACTGAAAGGGGAGGGAAGCTAGTCTGAACAACCAGCTGATGTAACTGGTGGTTTGACTCCTGTTGGACAGTTTTCCAGGGAACAGTCAGACAAAAAAGTGTATGAAACAATGTGGACTATTTCTATCA
Organism: Arothron firmamentum; assembly: GCA_016586285.1. Lineage (NCBI taxonomy): Eukaryota > Metazoa > Chordata > Actinopteri > Tetraodontiformes > Tetraodontidae > Arothron > Arothron firmamentum. The sequence goes on along the minus strand of BJFM01004238.1, from coordinate 12,250 downwards.
AAGAGTCTTTTAAATCACACAAAGTTTGTCAAAAGTTGCACTGAAAATATAAAAACCACCAGTAGAACGTCATTTTGCAGCACATTCAGAGATGCTCTCACAGTGTTCCTCAGTTAAAATCCATCTTCCTTCCTTATTTAGATGAAAAGCGAGTCTGGAATTTGATCATTTTCAGAGTGGGGTCATTGGGTCCACAGCACAGCAACTTTCCCAAGGATAAAATCCTGAAAGTATGGTTTAATTTCACTTCAGAGCCTCTTAATGTTGCTACATGAAACTAACTGAATTTTTTTATTTTGGAAATCTCTGTCTGCTTAAAACTAAATTACTCTAATTTACCATGTTTGTGCTGCAGAGTTGGCTAGTTAAAAGTTAGAATCACAAAATAATGTGTGCAGTGTAATACATAGCCATAGCACACATGTGTAACATGCTGAAATAAATGTTACTTTTCGATTCAGTGTTACTTCCCGGGAGATCTTCACCACAGGTAGTAGATCCATCTACAGCTCCTGGTTTCCTTTTACATTAAAGCTTATCAGGAAACATTATGTTGTCATCACTGGAGTCATTAAAAACACAGAATACTATTTCAGATTTGCTCCGCTTCCTGCCCTAAAAAAAATTGTAACATTCTCATGACTTCCTTTAGTTTTTTTTTCCTGAATAAAATAGTGCAGAATGATCAGACATTAAATATCAGTGAACCGAGAAGGATTGAGTTTCTTCAGAGACAGATACAGTGTGGATACATTTCCTAAAGGAAATTGAGTTGCTAAAAATGCAGAGGTGAAATGTGCCAAATGTGCAGCTATTAACTGACAGATAAAACAACCTGGAGGGGTCCAGAATCAATTCTGGGAATGCAGCTATTTTGTAATCTAAATTTATGGTATTTATTTATGTATTTATTTTCTTTTTGACCATTTAAAAAAAAATCTAAATAAATCAAACATAAATCAAAAAACATGACCTTTCAAATAAGATGTGTGGCTGTTAGAGGTGAATTCTTACTCTTGCTTATTTCACAAAGTGGCTTAAGCCCAAGTGATTTTATTTTGATGGGGCTGCTGTAGAAGTACGAACTAAAACTCACCATCATGCTGCTACTCCTCCCACTGCCTAACTCCGCCCATTGGCTTTCCCTTCATACAAACTCTTTTGAAGCAGCATATTTAACATTACCAAAGATTAAAGTTTTCCCATTTTTGCACTTTAAACTGGTGGGCTGCCCAACGAAAAGGCATGCAATCACTGTCCTGCTCCAGACATCCTAGAAGTTCACACTTTTTTTTCTGCTTTGATGCAATCCTTCGACTTTGGATTGAGGCAACCACAGAATGGAGATAATCAGTCGGTGTCTTCAGTTCTAGGTACGCCAGACAAATATTGCTATTAGGATTCATAACAAAACAACGTTCAAAGTCAGTCACATAGCTTTGCTCATGCTGTCTCTCTGCATCAACTCGGTTTACAGATTCTCTGATTTGTTGTAAGTTGTATCTCCTCCAGTTTGCTTTTTCCACACTGCTCCATGGTTGTGAACAGGAAGCGCGCCAGAACAGATGGAATGCACATGGAGCCAAGTGTAAAATGCCGTCCCTTAGGGATGGTGGGAGACTGGATTGTCAGAGTCCTGTGGGACAACTACTTTAAAGTAGAATTTTTAACTGTTGGGTCTTTTTCTTCCTGAAATCTCACAGCAGGGAAGTTGATCTGGGAATAAGGTTTATACATTCCACATAACAGCTGAAAGGCACCAGATTTATTTTAAGTCGAGACTAATTCTAACGATTTCCAACTACTGTAGCAAACTGGAACATTCATGAATCGCTTGGCACTCCTCGTCTGGTTCTCCTCTCATTTCCTGTTGTCTCTTCCATCTTAATAAGCGCACGCAATACTATAACAGCCCCTCCACAACAAAGCAGAACGCTCCATTCTCCTACAGTAGCTTCAGGCGCACTGCTGCAAAGTCTGCAGAAGAGTCTTTGAATGTTTGGAAAGTTCAAGGAGAAAATTATTGGCAGACTTCATGGTACATTCCAGCGAGTGAGGAGCCCGTATTCTGAGCTGGAGCCAAGCCATTAATAACTTTCTACATATGTGATAAGTATGTTTAATAAGTCATTATATATTTGGAAAAACAGATTTTGCATTTCTGGAGAACATGGGCTGGTCTCTGGCTCATGGGGCAGTAGAACTGGTATAGTTTGGTGATAAAATGCACAAATTACTGTTTTACACCAATATCAAAACAGAATGACTTTAAGGAAAATTCGTTAGTAAGTAAGTCTGTTTTCCCACCACACAATTCCCAGAGCCGCTGTTCAGACTTCAGACTTGGAAAAATCTCCACTGTGCTATCTCCTGCTTGTACAACAAACCTCCCTGTCCTTCAGCCAAATCTGTGACGACTTCCTCCTCAATGTCATGGTTCTGGATCATCTGCTAAAGTCATCTCAGCCCGAACACCAACCCCCCCACCCCCCCACCCCCACCCCCACCCCGCCACGGCCGAATAACAACAAGAATAACAACATCAACTTCAAATAAGAAAATATGATTTTCTTAGCAGACACACAAGGTGGCTAAATGCCCATCACAGATATTCACAATCATTCACAGTAAGCTAAATTCTTTTAAACTGAAATATGTGAAATCAATTAACTAGATATAATCGATTGATTTCTTCTGAATTATTGGTTTTTCCTCTATATCTCAGGTTAATTGACAAAGGAAAATCCCTAGTTTTATATCAATGTGGATACCTGCCTTCTTTTTTTATTATAAATCTTTCATACTTCATAATTTTATACTTTGAATTCACTCTAAGAAAAGATTAAATTTTAAATCTATTTATGCAGTAATTCTTGGACAAAAGTATGCCCTGATCCAATTAGAAGCTTCAACACTTTCCCTTGCAGCTTAACAATTCCCAGAAGGCTAAGTAAAGAAAACTTTGTAACCTACACCAGGGACCCTCCTTTATATAGTAAAGTCCTGCAGCCAGGATCTTTGTGCATGCTTGGACCATAAATTCCATGTTAGAGATGTGCATGTGGAAGCTGTTGTCCGTTTTAGGCACTAAGCACAAAACTGTTGGTTATATTCTGTTACAATCATTTTCTTCAAATTTAAATTCATGATGCAAAAAAACCTTAAATAAACAAAGCAATGCTGAGCCATTTTGGTCATAATACTATAATGTTCTGTCTTGTTTGCAGAAAAACCCATTGGCTTTGCATACTCATACTTGTTTGGTCATGGGGGAAAGTCTGTTTTGCCAAACATGAAAGTGTGTGAAACTAGTTTCATGTTCATCGTGCTGATAAGACTCTGAAGTGAGGTAGAATCCAGAGTCAAGTCCAGGCGAGTCCAGTTAGCAGCATATGTGGAAAAAGGAGCATTTGACTGCTGGGAAAGAGGTCAGAGGGGTACAAAGTGTGAGTAGGTTATCTGTAGTCATCGGACCACTGTGATATGAGACCGTTGATGATATTTCTGCAAACATCCTCACAAAGTGAGCTGCATGTACCAAAAGCAACATGGAATTAATAGCAGGAACCATGCAAAGCAGGAACAATGCAGATCTAAAAAGGTTTCAGTTATGGAGAAAAGAATAGTTTAGTTCCTCTTTGACCTTCTTTCCATTTGTGACTTTGAAATAATGATGAATGCTCCTGCATACATTGTCCATCACAACAAGTCTCAACAAACCTCACAAACAGAAAGACGATCGCCGGGTCACAAAGACAGAAGTCATAACACAACAGATCAGTCACCGTTCTGGACAAGCTCCTTCAGGCATGACAGCGAACAATGTGGGGAAGGGATTTCCTCAGAAATGTGAGAGGGCTAAAGAAGGAACTAAGCAGAAAGTGCCAATAATGCCAAAAAAAAATAGGGATCTGATCGCGTCACCTGGAGGAATTAATATCTTCAGATTGGACACTTTAGATAGCGAATGTCTCCAATCTCACTCTAGCTTGCTTCAAATACGGAAGGCTGCTGCATTTCTGATGATCTTTCACTATTCTGCTGCTTGAAATCAGCAGGAAGATCCAGAAAACCTGAACCACAGGAGTGAAAAGGAGCGGTATGAAGGTTTTCAGAGTGGGCTAATGTCTAACCACATGTACATTTGGTTTTACATGGTTGTGGGGAAATGATTTGCACTTTGTGGAAAATGTGAGGAGAACTGAGGCCACTGAGCATGAGTCATTGGCGAGCTATCTCTGAGGGGGATGGAAGTCCTGCCTTTGAGTGCTGGACTCGGACTTTTGTTTACTTTCCAGACAGAAGAGCTGAGAGGCACGAGAAGGGGGGAAATGGTCTTCAGGAACGTGCCTTAAAAATCATCCAATGAGAGAAGCATTATATTTAACCTAGTGTTCCTGAATTCAAAATGGTGTTATATTTGTATACTTTTCCTTTAAATCTGCTAAATCTACAAGTATAACCCAAAACTGACTTATTTATGTTCGCCATATGCAATCAGAACTGTTTGGATCTATTATTGTGAGAGGTTTTGGTCTTTACAAAAAGCTTGAATTCATTTGGACTTTCAAAGTGATTTGAATTATTATTCTGCTCTTTAGATGGAGCTCTCATGGAGTCACGGAGGTGGGTCTGACTGTGAGCCACAGCAGATGGGGGTGGTGATGACACTACCCCTCATGAGCTCATTCAGTGTCTTCAGCAAAAGTTACAACCACTGGCATCACTGTACTCACAAGTTAAGCCAAGGAGATAATAAACTATCTACAGTATATTACCCCCAAAAACATATGATACTGTACAGTAAACTGACATCATGTAATAATATGCATAATTAAGACAATCCATACAATTACAAAACAATGTTGTTGTTGTTGTTTTTTTTTTTTTTTTGCAAATGATGACACCAAGGAGTGATACAAGCCAGGGAAGCTGGGTTTGGAATATATCCTTTTATTTATTTGAAATTAATACATTCTTTCTTTCAAACAACTATTGGTCCATTCATGTGTATGATGAATGCCTCATCACAAAGAACTGCTCATCTTGGCATTTGCCTTTGGTAAAATATGATTTCACTCATGCCTCCAGTCAGGCCTGACCACAAGCAAGCCCCACTTCCAATGTAAAGCATGACTAAATATCATTTAAATCATGTTAATTATTTTTTTCTCATTCTGTGATCAAACTGTATCACGAACCCTAAGGTGTTCAGGATTTTCATGATTATTATTATCTCATTATCTCTGTGAATATGAGGTTAATGGACACAGGAAAACAGGAAAAATTGGCTGCATCTGGAATGAGGCAGAACAGACTCCTCTGGAAGAGAAACTGCCATATCAGTCATAGTGGAAAGTAGCATAAATCTGGATAGTGAGTTGGTAAGTATGAATATCTTCATTATCTTCCAGGTTGAAAAAGTGTGCATTTAAGTTTTTATTATCTACAAAAGATATGTTGGAAAAAATCATGCATAAGCCATGCATCCTTACAGTTTCAAGCCCATCTGTCATTTCTGAAGCTTCATACATGGAGCAGGATAGAACTTGCGTGTGCTGAGTCGGCCCTTATACACGAGAGGCTCTTCATATTTTCTATGTCTACAGGGCTTTTAGCACAGCTGTCAAGCCGAATTGGATTCTGGAAGCCAACTTTTTTTTTTATGAATCTGAGATTTGGTGCGGCAAAGACTTTGAAAAACAAAAGGAAAGAATCAGTTCAACAGATTCCACAGTTATCCAGCAAAGTTACCATGCAGGGAAAGTTAAAACAATGAATAAATGGAGAATTTTTGGCTTTTCTAGTCCAATTTCTGGCTTCAAATACCAATCAGGGCCTTGACAAGTATGACAAGTCAAGTATGTTTGGAAGTGGACTCCAGCGAGTTGATTACTCTTTTCTTTCCTGGGATAAGCTGCACTGGACAGACAAACCTTAAAGAAAAAAAGAAGGAAAGAAAGAAAGAAAGAAAGAAAGAAAGAATCCACTCAAACACATATTGTTCAGGCATGTTGGTGTTTTTCATAAAAACTGGCCAGAAATAAAATGCAAGAGCTCACAGCCAGAGAGATACAGGCATGTGTTTCCAATTTTTAGGGCCGCAAACAACCGGTACCTCCTTTTTGCATTTGTATGCATCCTATTTCATTTCCATGATATAAAAAAATTCAAATTCTCTTCGAGACCATGCTCACTCGCACACACGTTTGCGAGCGTGTGATATAACAGCAGGCGTTTCATCCAAAGCTCCCGTGACCACAAGCAGGGGAGCAGTTCTGCCTACGGAGGCAGAAAATTTCCAGACCTTGTAGAATTCTGGTAATAAAGCCTTCTCTGATTACAATGATGCACTGATGAGGTGAAATGAATGTAACAGCCCCAGGGACGACTGGAAGGCGAATAAAAACCCAGGTTTTCACCAACTGCTGCTACATTCATACGATAACCCTTCTACAACTTTTTTATTGTCTGGTTTGCTGTAAAGCACTTTAGGAGTTCATACAACCTTCACATGTAGGCGGAATAACAGAAATGACCAAATTAGATTATTTAATGTAAAAATAGTTTCACGAGATCTCTCGCACTGTTGACAGAACGTTAACGTGAACACTCTTACCCTCATCATGATCGCCCTTTCTTTACTGGATTTGTTGTTAGTCTCCGAGTCGCCACCCTGGCCCCCAGACTGGGCTGGGGATTCACAGTGTTTGTTTTGCCAACCTGTTATACGGCTTCAGAAGGTGCTGGACATGTGTACCTTAAAACATCATAGGACTAAGCTGCAAAAAAAAAAAAAAAAAAAAAAAA
>BJFM01004237.1:73345-91073 GCA_016586285.1 Arothron firmamentum | reverse complement strand
TCTGTTGTGTTATTCTCATTGAAAAAAACACAGCATTCTCTGCAGCTATTCTCTGATCCGACATTTGTCGCGTCTGTGAAGTGTGCGCGCAGTAAGTGTGGGGCATGTGTGTCTTCTTAATATCCAAGTGATGAAATTGTGATGTCAAACTCAAACACTTCATCTCTTGTTCCCACACACGCGCTCCCATTCTGGGTTTTACAGCGCTGCGGTCGTACCCTTGACTGAGCGACGCACACTGCCCACACATGGCGCTTCGCTCCTGACACGTCAATAGACATCAGTATTTCTACACAATTAATGACTTAGATGAAAAACAATATTATTTTATGAAGAGGAAGGAAACACTCGTTTGTAACGCTTTACTGATTTGTTTATGTATGCGTCGCCTCATTTGACCCAAACATGATTTGGTTTTGGAGATGGAAATATGCCTAAAACTGCTGTCAACACTTCCTTCTAGTTGTTGATTTTTCTTTTGGGAAGATACACTTTCAGATTTCTCACAGATATTAATGGAGTATGTTCCACCAACACGAGAAACTGATACATCAACAGTGATTTTATTTTCATTCTGATAAAATAAAGACGATGAGACCAGCCTCACTGATGGTTCTGCTTTGTGAGGGCCCAGGGAAAATACTTTCACCATCAGTCCTAATTTGATTGAATAAGTAATGAGCTCTATATTGTAATGAAATTACAAGTGAAACAAGCAGAATACCGAATCATAAAGCATTAATTTAAGACATTAAATCCCTCTAAATTGAGCATTAACAGCTGGTTCAAAACCATAGCTGATCAGCGCAGGAAATGACATCAATCCTCAGTCACGCTTCGCTTGGGCATTTAATGGATTAATTGAGTCGCAGTGACCCAGTTCTGTAGTTTTGTGGTCAGACAAGCTTCCTTTTGTTTCTCCCTCCTCAGACAGAATAGCTGCGTGGTGACCAGAGGAGCTTTTCTGGATGTACTGATGTGTCTCTGTGGACCAAAGGTCGGTCTCCTGCATGGTGAGTAGTAGTGTGGAATCATGACATTTCACCAACAGTGTAGTAAGCGTTTGTAATGACAAGCAGAACGCAAGTGCACCATAAACCGCAGCAACAAGTTATAATTAAATTCTTGGCTTCCAGCAACACATCTTAGACAGAGATGTGTCGCTGGAGGTGGTGCACTAAATCAAAAATGATCCAAATAACTGGATAAATTTTGAATGGACATTTACGGGTCAATTCAAGGCCATTTTTCACAGCCTACATAAATAACAGCTGAAGCTGTACGCAGCATGCTCTAAGTGTGTGTTGAATATAAAGTTTTTGCTGTCTGGCCATGATTGTGATGGTTTTGTGCGGATGTTTCAGGTGGCTCTGTAGGCAAGTGTGTTCCCTCCATTTGCTGTGAATTTGACTTGCCTGTTCATGTGCGTCTGATCAAATGACAGGGCAGGGTTTGCAGTCGAGGCTGTCTGCAGCTCTTTCCTTTTAGATTGATTATTGACAGAAGTCAGCTTCATGTCTTGGTAGTTCAGAGAAGCCCCCCCCCCGACGTGTCTGTGTGTGCACACATGTGTGAAGGTCTGCGGGGGACTTTACAGTGGAAGAATGTGAAACTGAAGGCGAACGATCTCTGACAGATGGTGGGATTGTGCCTCTGACCCAGTTTATGTCGGGAGCGCTGTGCAGAGAAAAAACAAGGGACACGGAGCTAGGCGGGGGCACACTTGTGCTCTAGTGTAGCCATGTGCTGAACATATGTTTGGCTTGACAGTGGAAATACCGCAGATTTCTCATAACAATCTGTAGATTGAAGAGTGGGCCTGGCTCAGCCATATTTCTTACATAACTAAATAATGTCCCTTCAGTTTCCACTGCTCTAAAGCCCCTCTATTATTATCATAATCCTTTGGTTTCACCTCTAACCCTATGCCTACTCCTCTCTCTCTCACCCCTCCCTCCCTCTCTCTTTCTATATATATACACACACAGTAAATATAGATATATATATTTATATATAGATAGATATTGTTTTACGTGTTCTTTTTCAATTCAATTCAGTTTATTTTTATTTTATTTTTACATAAAAAACACTTACTTACTAGCCAGGTTGTCTCAGCTCTGAACACAGCTCCTTTGTGCGCTTTTCTCTGATGCAGCCATTTGATCCATGTAGCCTCATGAAAAATGTGCCCTCTGTCCTTTACCCAGACTCTACCTCTGCTGGTCTTCTGCTGTTTGCTGTCTTCTGCTCCTTGTTTTACAAATGTAATAACAGATGCTGGGAAGGGATGATGTTAAACGAGCCGTGAACTTGTTTCAGTTGCGAGATGAAGTGAATGCTGAAATTCAAGCTGTCACCAAAGTGTTGTTTTGAGTTTTAAAGCTTTGGACTGTTGTACTGTCAAGAAATGTAAAAAGAAATCTAGTGAATGACATCCTCTGGAATTATTTGCTTTAGTTTTGTTTTTCTACCTGTTTATGTAAAATTCCACTCCTAATATATGTATGTGCAGTAACATTGAGTTTTATTTCATCCCTGCTGACCACCAGAGGCAGTATTTCAAGCTCTGAATATTCCCTCACATTCGCAGTAGGACTGTGTATACTAACAATGTCACCTGTGACCCCTGGATGACACGAAAGAGGTTTTATCTTCCGGTGTCATTCCAGGTCAGTTTCCTTTTTATCTCTTATTGTGCACAGTTTGCTTTGAGAACTTTCTGCGTACTTTTCTGCTACAGCTACCTGATACCCCGTCGCTAGCAGCTCCGTGACTGTTGTAGGTTGGAGCAGCGAACATTCATCCTCCAGGAGAGGCGACGTGGTCTCTTTTGTTGAAGATGTGTTCATAGCTCACATTAACGCTGTGGCGTTTCTTTGCTGGTGCAGCTTTTCAGTGGAGTCCAGCGGGGATTCCATGCTAGCGGTAACCTCACCTGTGGTGAGTCTGTTGTCCACCTCTGTTGGTACAGTGGACTGTCACCTAAAGTGGAGCAGCTACTGAGTTGACCTAGATGAGATCTATGCCAGTCTGTTGCCCCCCTTTATGGCTGATATGGGATTGTCCTGCAATGCCACTGCTGTTGCCTAAGGAAGATACACTCTTATTGGCAACTTTGACTAGCCGTTTATGTGACTATGAGGAAGATTCAGGAGACGGGGGCCCCCAAACTTCTGAGCAGGGCTCCCGCTCCTTAGCTCAAAGTTCAGGGCCAGAGACGCAGGACAGCTTCATGCGAGCAATCAGGCACCTGGCCCTAGAGCGCCTGCATACAGTTGTCCCACAAGAGGCTAAAGTAGCACCTGCCTCCTCAGTCGCAGGCCTGCTCCCACTGCTTTCACTATTCCACTCTCAGAGAATTACCTAAAGGGGTCTCAAGGCCTGTTGGAGGGGGGGACATTGAGGCCTGGATTGCATGCCAGCCATTGGGCCTGCCATTGCTTCGCTCATTGTGTCCCCAGAGGAGTCTCTGCGAAGATGTTGCTAGGTGCCCTTGACCCCAGTGTCAGATCACAGATGACCTCCTCAGAAGGGCTTACAATGCAGGAGCACATGCTGGTCATGTCCATTGGCCATCTCAGCTTCACTACAGGAGGGCAGTGTGACTGCTGACTCTGTCACCGTCTGTGACGCGTCGCTGGAGGCATTTGGCCTTATGTCTAGAGAGCTTAGACGAATGATGTCCATTTTGGCTCAAGCTCAGCATTTTTTTGGCTGTCACAGTCAAACTTGGCAGAGGCAGCCAGGAGAATGCTGTGGGGAAAATATTTGGTCCTGCAGCCCAGGAAGTGCTGGAACAAACCATCCAAGCTGGGCAGACCATGCAGCACTTTGCAGTTCTTAGGTGGATGCCTCCCCAGTAAGCCCCCTGCCAGCCATTGGCGGCCTTTCACAGGCGAGGGAGCTCCTCACAAGGGCAGCCCCACGCCTGATCAGCCTGTGGGCGATGCACCGAGCAGGGGAGCAGAACCACCTGGAAGACTTAATCTCCTGTCAGAAACCTCCATCAGGAGAGTGGCGCCTGCCCCCCGAGGTGGTGAACGCTCGACCACCAGTCCTCTCGGCCAGGAATCACCGGCTTATCTTTGGCCAGACGGCCGTCTATATGCCTTTCCCTCCGCTTCCTCTGATTCGGCTGGTACTCCAATTGACCCTTCAGGAGGACCACAAGATCCTGCTCATAGTTTCTTTCTGACCAGGGAGGAGATGGTTCCCACTGCTGCACAGCTTCTGTCACGGTGCATCGCGGTTCTGTCTCGACAGGAGGGATCTTCTGTCCCAACTGGTGGGGCGGATCTAGCACCACGATGCCTTCAACTGTGTGTTTGATGATGAACCTTAGCCCGCTGACACGCCACACACGCGGCCGCCCATTCCTTAACGTCTTTTGCCAGCTAGCTCAGACAAATTTAGAATCAACCAGTCTTACGGAAGCTCGGACCCCCGGGTGCGAGAGGGAGTGAACTAATTTAAAAATCTGGCGGCGCCAAGGCCATGGCACCACGGGATATGGACAGCCAGAGAAGGACAGGACCACCTTCCTGCACACTCCGTCACTCTGTGACGGGACACAGCTTTTCTCCCTAAGGCGCTGTCCAGCGCTCACCTCAACCAGCCTATTGGACTGGAGAGGTTCAACCCTCTTTAAAGGGAGACAGAGGACAAATCCAAACTGCTGTGCCCAGTGCGGGCCCTGAGGGTCTACACTGCAGCCAGTGCATGATTTCAGAGAACCGACCAGCTCTGTCCAGAGGGTCAATGTGACCACACGCCATCCATTGGCTGTAGTTCTTCTGCCAGAGACCTCTGACCCTAAACACTGAAGTTTTGTAAGCCAGATTCTTCATGACTTTTATGGTATAAGTGCTTGAAGCACTGCCTCTGGCAGTCAGCAGCAATAAAACAGAACAGCGAATTGTGAATGAAACTATACTTCTTTGAATCCCCACCAGAGCTCTCTGTCACTCGGAATCCTCGTGCTTGTGAGAGGATTCTGTAGGAAATTGCCCTGGAACGACGCCTGAAGATATAACCTCCTTCAGATCATCCAGGGGTCACAGGCGACATTATTTATATACATACTTGCACTGCATCCGCAAAGGAGGAATATTCAGTGCTTGAAGCACCGCCTCTGGCACTATGGTTCTATGGGACTCATCGAACCATAGTTACATTTGTAACTCTCCGCTTGACTTTTTCTTTTTCTTTAAGTGCATTACTTCTCAGTCTGCTTACGTTTATTCTTACACTTGTCCACTGAAAGTAGTCAGCCAACAATTGTAATCCACAGTTATTTATATTGTCTGGATTTATGGTATTATTGTTTTTACGCAGAGATCTAAGCATGTTACTTTCTGCAACAGACATTTCTGCTAATGCACAATAGGTTTGTTGTGCTGTATCTTGGCAAAGAGCAGTCAGGATTGTGAAAGTTTCTATTCGTCAGGTTGCAGCAGTGTCTCATTATTTTTAATCCTGATGACTTAAAACAGATTCACATTCAGTGTCTCACGCATGCATGTCTATCAGTGTTTTACAACCTGCAGGAAATGACACAAATACACAGGAGAAAATTTACAGTGAAATAGGTAAACATGCACAGCTGTTGCTGTCTGCAGAGAATGGATGTGGAGTCAGTGGAGGAGCACAGAATAAATATTTGATCAATTATTGAACTGTTAATAACTCAGTAGTTTAGACACTAATCATAGACCCACACATTGAACTGGCCGTGCTTCACTTTTTATTGGCAGCTTCAACACGTCTGGACCAAAACAGACAGTTTGTGTCCTTTATACTGTATTTTAACTTTTCTGAGTGTGTTGACCTAAATGGAAGTTGGAGTAAGTAGTTGGAGAGCAAACTCATCACGTCCCGCCTTCAAATAACCAATCATTTTTAGATCTGATCAAGAGTCACAAAGAGAAAATAATGATGTTATGGCAGAAAACTCTGATTTTCAAATTGTCTTAGGAAGCAACGTTGACATACAGGTAAAGAACACAACTATACGTTTTACCCATTAGATTAGATTAGATTAGATTCAATTTCATTGTCAGTACACATGTATGAATACAGAGTATTCATCATACAGAGCAGTATAATCAGTATACAGAATTTACAAATGTATTATGAACACCATACAATGGGCTATTCTAATATACATTTGGGCTACACCGATATACAGATGGGAATTAAAGAAGAGTGTAAATCAAGTAATATGTACAGGAAGAGGTGTGAGTATGGACACTGTATAGAGGTTTGTATACACAGTTAAACATGTATGCAGAGTGCAAGGAATGTATGTACAGAGTGCCAGGAATGTATGTATAGGAGTAGAAGAAGTGCAACGACTGGACAGAGGAAATTCAGTGGGGGACAGAGTTCAGTAACCAGCTACAGTATAGGGAAAAAGCTGTACCTAACCCTGCTGGTTCTGGTCCTGAGGCTCCTGAAATGACTCTTGGAGGGGAGGAGCTGGAACAGTGAATGAGAAGGATGAGAGGAGTCCTTGAGAATGCTACGTGCCCGTCGTAGACATCGCTTCTCCTGGACATCTTCAATGGCAGGAAGTGAAGTCCTTGTGATGCGTTGGGCGGTTTTCACCATCCTCTGCAGTGCGTTGCGGTCAGCAACAGAATAATTTCCATACCAGACTGTGATACAGTTGGTAAGGATGCTCTCAATCGCACACCAGTAAAAATTGCCTAGGATGTCAGTAGTGAGGTTGTTTTTTCTTAGTGTTCTCAAGAAGAAGAGGCGCTGATGGGCCTTCTTGATCAGGCTCGAGGTGTTAATTGTCCGGGACAGGTCCTCTGAGATGTACATCGCCAGGAACCTGAAGCAGGAGACACTTTCCACAGCCACACCATTGATATGGACGGGATCATGTGTCTCTTTCTTTTCTTTCCTGAACCCAACAATGAGCTCCTTGGTCTTGCTGACGTTAAGGAGTAGGTTATTGTCAGCGCACCAAGCAGCTAAGTGCTCAACCTCTGCTCTGTAGTCAGTCTCATCATTGTTAGTGATCAGTCCGATCACCGAGGTGTCATCTGCAAACTTTTTGATGGAGTTAGATCCATACGAAGGCATGCAGTCATGGGTGAAGACGGGGTAGAGAAATGGGCTCAGCACACAGCCCTGTGGTGTACCAGTGTTGAGAGTGATGAACTGCAGCAGTTGTGGCCCGACCGGACATGCTGAGGTCTGTTGGTCAGAAAGTCCAATCCAGTTGCAGAGGGAGATATTGATACCAAGATCCCCAAGTTTGGTGATGAGCTTAGAGAGAATGATTGTGTTGAATGCTGAGCTAAAATCAACAAACAGCATTCTTGCATATGTGTTCTTGTCCAGGTGTGAGAGTACGCGGTGCAGCGCTGTGAAAACAGCATTGTTACGATCCAATGTGTGTCTGGAAAAAAGGCGAAACAAAGGTGCAGAGCAACGCTCTGGAATGTACAAATCAAAACAAAAACAAGCGTTTCGAAGCACAACTTAAAGTCAAAAACGATAAAATTAAAACGAATGCCTCCGCACTGAATTTACAGAGCTCAAAAAATTCCACGTTGTCTCAGCGTTCACACACAAAACACGACTAATTAGGAAACAACAGTCAAGAGCATCAGTCACAAGAAGAGGCACAGCTGCAACCCAGCACGGTCGTCACCTGGTGAAGAAACAGGTGTGCTTTTAAGTCCTCATTACGAAGAAGCCGATTTGGGATTGGCCACGGGATTCCAGGTAACGAGGAAGGAGGCGAATCCCCGAAGACTCTGGGATCAGCATCGGAGGGCGGAGGTGTGTCTGTTCGAGGGGTCCCCGACACCGCAGGTGACGTCAGCGGGGGAAACCTCCACTTGGTCAGCAGGCAAAAACAGAAAGGTTAACAATAAAATATAAAAGAAAAACAAATGCAACACCGGGGGTTGTAACAAGCATCCTCGGCTCTTCTGTAGGCAAACTGGTGAGGGTCCGGTGTGGGTCCAGTGTGGGGGGCAGACACGTCTTGAGTTGGACCAGGACCAGTTGCTCAAAGCACTTCATCACAATGGGTATGAGTGCCACAGGACCTTGCATGCGTTGATTCTCCTCGGTTCTTTATTTACGTCTGTGGTGGAGAATGTGAGGGTCTGGTGGATATCAGGGGCTACCCATTGAATGTTGTGTGGAAGCTGACATTAAAGTTCAACCTTGAGACTCAGTAAACCATGTTACAATAATTAGGCTTTATGGTTAGGCTTCTAGTTTCCAGTTATGGACACTCATGAGCTGGCATGCACATTTTCCTCCTCCATTAAGTCCTAATGTCCAGGTTGTACATGGCTCTTGAGTCGGTACTGTTAAAGGTTTCCAAATATATGCAGAAATAAATTTGTATCATCAAATGCAGATGAAACTTGTGGATCACAGGATCGTTTTAAAGCTTCAAATGTTGAATACTAGTGCAGTTAATGAATGAAATTTAAGGGTTCAAAAGAAACACACACACACACACACACAGGGAGCATGTCTGGAGTTTGTTTGTCACAGTTAGAGTAATGACGGTGGAAACTGATGTGAAATCCAGCTGTGTGCTTGAACTTGAGAGCACGTGCAAATACCGAGTTGAGGTCTAGCTTGACACAGCAAAGCGTGTTTACTGCCAATTTTAAACTGGCTGGTAGGCGGTTCTAATGAAGTACCAGTAAGCATAGAGGCACACACGTCCAGTCCAGGATGCTTCCAGCAGCCTTTCTTAAGAATCTCCACTGACCAGACTCTTCTGCTTTATACAGATAGCAGCTCTTGGTTGAACATGTTTGAGTTCTGGCCTTTTTTGAAGCAGCACTGATCTCTCCAAACCACTAGCTACCAGGTCAGAGCTGGTTCATTTAAACCAGATGTGATGGCTACATTATTTTAAATATGTGACCTGTGCTGTAAAAACAGGCTGTCGCACATAAATATTTTACATGCTCTCACAAATCCCGAAGAAACACGTGACATACCGAAGTAAATTCAGTGTTTCAGCAACGACACGTATTTGTTGGGCCGGTTTTACATCAGGTGTTTTACAAAGATCTCTTAGATGAAACATGGTAGTTGCTCACTAATTAAATTGGTATCTTTACTTAATTTCAAATGTATTGAGTGCCATGGTATTATTATTTTATGATGTCCCTTCTGAGCCAACATTGACGCTATTTTGACTGTTTAGCACAAGTTTCTTGTGCTACGCTGTCATCATGTTGAAACAGTTATAATATTGTATATATATATATAATATATATAAAGGCACTTGTAATCGTTTCCAAAGCATTATAACTTCACTAAAAGGACTTTTTTGTCATTAACTGTGAAGTTTCCTTTGTATGTGAAATCTGAAATATTTTAACTATATTATACATTATATTATTGTATTATATTATTTTAATTGACATAGAACATTTTATTTTCCAAATCTTTGCAGCTCCGTGTCTACAGATCATGCTGTAACAATTGAGCATTAGGCTCGACTCTAAGAGAATATTGTTTCAGTCTCTCCAACAATTAATGCTGCGCACTTAATTAATGGAAAAATTATCTGTATCAAACTAGAGTGTTCATCGTCTATCGTCTGTTTAATGTGCAAAAATTTTATGTGATTTTAGACTGCTTTTGTCCAAATTTCTGAAGAAAGAATAAGCAAATATTCACATTAATAAGCTGAACCACATGGCTAGCTTTCAAATAATGTTTACTTTCATAACAAAAAAAGTCACATTTTTCAAATCGTAGTTTTTAAATCTACTTCCATAATTCACATTTTTGTAAGGTGTTAAAACACGTGAAAACGAAAAGCCATTTTGGAATGGGTCTGAAACTGAAAAGCAGCCTGGCTGGAGCTCTCTGTTGATTCTTTACAGATGGAATTTGAAGTTGTAATCAGAAAGTGATTGCTGGAATAGACAGAGGAGATCAGTTCTTGGCACGTCATTGGACTTGACAACAATCCCAGAATTCCAACAAAATGTTATTCATAGAGCCACGTACTTTACATGTTCCATTGGCTACCCTGGACCTGCCTTTGGTTGCTTTTAGAAGTCTATAAATCTGTGAAAGAGCATTTGAGGCAGTGGATCTAAGCTCTCCGCTGACACAGTCACCAACATACACAAGCACAGCAGACTGAACGACCTCCACGCTTCGCATTCTCTCCGCTGATGAGCCAGCCGACCCTCCACAGTTTCCTGAAATATCAACTCATAATCACGCTTTAATGGAGCCTGGCTGGTGTCCAGTTGCAGGTTTGCACTCAGGCAGCGTGAAGAGACATAGAGATGTGGATCAACACAGCTGTGGGAAAACAATAGCTCCTCATGAGCGGACATGTGCAGTGGCACTAAACATGGCCCCTGCAGGAACGCCTCACAGTCACTCCCCTCAGGGTGCTCTTTCATGCTCTCTATTTTAATAAAGGACATCATAAAAACAGCTTTACACCCTGTGTCGTTATGGTTTTCCACTTTCTTTGCCATGTGCTCTTGTTTTATACTGCACAGAACAAAAATATAAACTCACCGCTTTTGTTTTTGCTCCTTTTTTCATGAGCTGAACTAAAAGGTCTAAAACTTTTTCTATCTATGCAAAGGTCCTATTCCTGCAGTTTTATCACACAGCACAGTGCCACAGATGTTGCAAGTTATGAGGGAGTGTGCGGTTGGCATGCTGACAGCTAGGATGTCCCCCAGAGCTGTTGGCTATGAATTGAACGTTCATTTCCTTGTTAAGCTGCCTCCAAATTCATTTTGGATAGTTTTACGGTACATCCAACCTGCCTCACAACCATAGAGCATGAGTAGCCACACCTGCCCAGGACCTCCACGTCCAGCATCACCTCCAATATCATCTGAGTCCAGCTCTTCCATGGCCAGCTGGACCCTTGAGCATCTTTGGGATGCTCTGGATTGGCGTATATAACAGTGTGCCAGTTCCTGCCGATATCCAGCAGCTCCGCACAGCCATCGAACATTCCGCAGCCCATAATCAACAGCCTGATCAACTCTATGCAAAGGAGATGTTTTGTGCTGCGTGAGGCAAATGGTGGCTTGTTTTCTGATTTCCCTCCCGGACCCCCAATACATTCAAGCTACGTTTTCATAGCCTTTTATTGCGGGCAGTCTAAGGCACACCTGTGCAATAATCACACCCGTCAGTTGTATGGATTACCTCTGCAAAGGAGAAGTGCTCTCTAACATAGATTTAGGCAGATTTGTGAACAATATTTGAGTGTAGTAGGTCTTTTTAGGTCTTTGAGTTCAGGTCATGAAAAGTGGGAGCAAAAATAAAACCGTTGTGTTTATATTTTTGTTCAGTTTATATTGTCCCTCTCTACTGACTTTCCTATTAATTTTCTTTTTTTTAACTTATTTAGCTAAATTATTTTTATAAAGCTGCTTATGGATGTTTTTTGCCTATGTTCTGCAATTCTTATCTTTTTTCCTTTTTTTACTTTTAGTTTTACTTTCTTTCTCAATTGATTTTAAACTGTTTCTTCCTTTTTTAAACACTTTAATAATGTCATTAATACAATACTAACAATATTACTAACTTCCTTCTTACCCTGTTAAACAAAATTGAAAGTTTATCTTCTACTTTACTGTGATCGTGACTGTAGGGTATGGAACAGGATCAGTCGCCTATAAATCATTTATCTTATCCGTGTACTCCAGCTTTGACACTCTTTTTTTGACATGCTAACATTTTTAAATTGCCTCACTGTCATCCCCTTATCATCTATGTCGTTACTGTTCCCCCACTCGTACCCCAATCTACCCACCCACCATTATAGCAATTAAGGCATGCTTATTTGGCCCCTGAACCCCCTTTGAGGATCAGGTTCCATGGTAACCTGGCCTGTCTCCATG
Source organism: Arothron firmamentum (assembly GCA_016586285.1). Taxonomy (NCBI): domain Eukaryota; kingdom Metazoa; phylum Chordata; class Actinopteri; order Tetraodontiformes; family Tetraodontidae; genus Arothron; species Arothron firmamentum. The sequence goes on along the minus strand of BJFM01004237.1, from coordinate 79,188 downwards.
GTATCCCAGTCCATCTCCGGAGCAATGTGGCATTTCCCGCTCTTTTGTCAAGCTGTGTTTTGAGTGGTGCTCCACTGCCAGATTAGGTTGCACTCACATTTTATAAACTGTGTATGTGTGTGTGCACGTGCATGCATGTGTCCTCATGTGTGTGTGTGTGTGTGTGTGGCGTCAAGTAATTGTTGAGGCTGTCAAAGTGGGGTCTGTGCTGAGGGAGGAGCTGCTTTTCCAAGGCATCGGGTTACGCTGCAGTTGCCCTGATTCTGGATTGTGTTTCTGTGTAAATGTGTGCACGTCTGCCCGAGAGGGAGGAGGAGAATGTTCACAGGTGGTGCTTTGGCACAACCATGGGCATTTCCAAACAGACAGTGACACAGCGTTCTTATAAAAATCAAAATAGAAGCCAGCAGAGGACACGGATTTCATGTTGACTGCCATGTTTGATTCACAATGTGTCTGTGTGTGTGTGTGTACGCACACATACTTTAGTACAGTCAAGCTTTAGATATAATGTAAAAAAAAAAAAGATAATCAAGTAATTGAATATATAAACTGTGCAGCATTTTAGTTTTTTGTCTGTAAAGTAATTAAATTTTAACCTTCACACATAAAAATAAGATTCATCTTTCAAAAAGCATCTGAAACTTGACGGTTTTTCTGGCTTCATGTTGGCTGTATTTCCCATTATCCGTTCATCCTAGGGATTTTCAGATAGTGGAGATTTTTTGAATTAATTCCACCACTCGGCAGGGGTGTATGGTGTAGACTTTTAGTCCTCCTTCTGTGAATCTAACATAAGTGTGATGTGTTTGACAGCTTCAGAAGTTGGTGCCCTCCGTCAAGATACTTTGTCCGTTCTTATGACCTCGGAGCTTGTCAACTCCAACAAGTCCCCCTCCCCTTCCCTGGGACCTGGCAGAACCCAGTACCTGCTCAGCCTGGCCCGGGTGGCTCTAAGCGCCAGCGTGGACATCCCTGAGCTGTGGGGAGGCCCTGAGCCTGTGAGCCAGCTCCTGCAGCATCTCCTGGAGTGCCCAGACTACGAGGTACGAGAGCTTACGCTGGAGCGAGTCCTGAAAAGGCTGCAGGAGGAGGATCTGAGGAGGCCCAAGTGGCTGGACAAGACCACCCAGTGTAATCTGACCAGCTTGGCTTTTCATGAGACACACCCACGGTGTCTGGCCAAGGTGAGAACACACACACACACACGCACACACACATGCACACGCATGCACAGCCTGATAGGTTGTGCATTTGTTTACTTGTGAGTGTTTGACGGTCTGTGTCTGGTTGTTTTGTAGGCATTTTTATGGTTTATTTGTGCTTGAGTTTTTCCTTTTTCTGCACCTTGCACCTGCTCTTTTTTTGGGGGGACATCAGTTCTTAACGTGAGAGCAGATATTGTAAACCAAAAGTTTTCTACATGGAAAGGATGCACTGTGATGTGGCTGAGACCCTATGATTAAGAACATTATAATCTTGTATTGCGAACATACTACTTAAAATTGGTTCCCTTTGTTGTGAAATATAATTTCAACAGCAGAGATCACAGAAAACTTTCACAGTCAGGTTCATCATCTACACGTTTCATTATCCATCGTTGTTGTATATCTGATGTTTGTGCTATATTCTCTGTTGGTTTCTTTTCAAAGAAAGCAGTGATCTCAGCACTCTGACTTGTGGAAATCCAAATTAGCCCGTATTGAACCAGTTTGAAACTGGCTCTAGCTTCAGCCCAGCACCAGCCAAGCAACAGCAGAGAATTTAATTTCTGCCAGCATGCATTGGTTCCTCTTGTTGATCCTTTTGTGCAGGAGATCTCAGTTCACTCTGTTTTTGAGCACTGAAACAGTCGCAGCTCAGCCTTTTTATCAGCACCCGCCCATTTGACGGAAGGCTGTGCTGCTGGGGCTGATGAGCTGAATGAGCTGAATGAGCATCTGCATGTGTGCTCCAGCAGATCTTCATGTGTTTTGTGTCTTCTTTGCCCCCTACCAGCCCAGCCGGTAATGTTTAAGACCTCGGCTCCAGTAAGTGAAACGTCTCCTGCGCCAAGGACACACTGACCCAGCAAGTCTGCAGCCATAGTTTACTGTGGGACAGCATTTATAGGCCACAAACAGAGTGTTACTAGGCTTAAGTTTAAGGGTGATTTCCTGGTATCCGTTTTTTAAAACCAAGTTTTTACCTGCAGTCTGCTGGATGTCTCACTTGCAATTGATGGCAAGTTAAAACGCCACGAAACCGACCTAAATCCTGCAATTTGTAAAATGTAAAAGTACACAGATAACCTGTATGAGGCTGAATGGAGAATATCTGGTAGCATCTCCTGCCTCTAAACTGTGAACAAAGATGAGATTTTGCAGAAACTTACTAAAATCATGTCACCACTATCACATCCCCGCAAAATCCAGCAAAAAAAACTCTGTTTAGCTGATACATAAACTGCTCAATTTATGATACAGAGAGTCGGTTGTTGTTAATTTTCTTATTCAATGGATTCATTTGCCGCTGTCACATCATGATGCAGTCAGCAAGGAGTCAGGGTGTTGAGAGAGCGTGGACATGAATGATGATTTACTGTGAAATTACAGTCCTGTTACTCAAATTACAAATGAGCTCTCAGGCCAGAGATCACAATGGCTGGTTTGTTTGTAGGACACAAACTCTACTTAGATCAATGTGGAGGTTTGTGCGTGTCTGCTGGTTTTGAGTTAGACTGTTTGATGAACTGTAAACCGTCTTAATGGCATTTCCTTCTAGTAGTAAGTTGGATTTTTCCTTTTGAGTGGTTCAGTCCAAAAACTCCATATTCTAAACAATCACCACCAAAACCTTAACAAAAATGAATGTAATCATATTCTTTCTGGTAAGAATATGGTGCATGGAGACTCATGCTTGAGTTTCAGAAATTACACCCTGCACCCTTGAATTAAAATGCCTGCATCCACCTCAAAATCGATGACTCCTTCTTTTCACCCACTCCTCTCCGTCCCACAACCTTCTGTTGAATTTTGTCGAGTACAATGTGGAATCCAGTTAACAAACAAAAGCTTTGGAAAACCCTCAACACTTGGCCAGTGGTAATATCAACCCTCTAGGATCCCAAACTAGTTCCAAGAGTCAAATATCCCAGGCACACGTAAACACACTCCCCATCATGTGACATCGCCCTTCAAATATTAATGCTTCCATCCCAATTTTGATGAATATGCTGAGCGACTTGCATTTATGTCCAAATTCTGTACAATAACAATTATTATTATTATATTAATAAGAAAATTGCAGCTCTTGTTTCTAAAAGTCCAAAGTGCTTGAAAAAAAAACACCAAAACAGTTGCACCACAGAGGTTTAGGGCGTCCTTCTGTCACCTTAAAAAAGTCCTGTTTGATATTGTTTGTGCATGCAGCTAGAGAGTTTGGATCGGGTTCATTATGATGTTTGGGATTTTTTTGGTGTGTTCTAATTCTAATGCTTTTCCCAGAAAATAGGAGAGAAGCTGATTTTTGAGTGAAACCCTTATGTTGCGTGTGCAACATAAGGGTTCGTGAGGGTGGGCGTCACTGTTTATTTGCATGTCACGGCTCTGCACGTCTGTATGCCTGAATTGGCATGTTTTCTAGTCACTGTGTATATTTTAGTTTGAGGGAAGTGCAGAGTGTTGCAGGACAGGAGCTCATTAAAGCAGGTTGTAAAAGTCTAAAGAAGCAGAGATGGTCAGAGCAGCTGGGATGGAGGGAGGAGTGAAAACAGGCCAACAGTTATCGCTCATGCTGTGAGAGAGAAATTCAGTATGCGACACACTTGGCTCTTACTCGGTTTATGATTGACACATTCAAATGTTTAAGCACAATTTAAAGATCACATGCAGCCACAGTATCAACTGTACCTGTAAAATGTAAACCCATTCATACAAGTCCACAGTAACATTCATTTGTATATAAATGTATTCACACATGTAATCATACAGCAAATGCAGCGCTAGTTCGGTCTTTTTTCTGTCATCTGTTGGAGCAGGTTCTCTTTTTCCTGGACAAGTTTGAATGTTTGTTAATCTAGAGTTTAATCAGCATTCTGACAGGAAGTCTTGGTGAAATTGTGTGTATATTGAATCAAAAGCTTTTAATATGATTGATTAAAAACTGCAAGTAGAAAACGATATGACTGTTGGGGTGATTAGGTCAGATTAGACAGTTTTTAATGCAAATCTTTTTATCAGAACCTTCTCTGGATTAAATTAAATAAATACCGGTATTCATTTAATCGGTTTCATTGTTATTTTACACAAACTATACATCTGGTTGTCTGCCTCAGGGCAGCAGCTCTTCCACACCAGACCCTCAAGACTCTCCTGCCAGGCCGCATGGGTGGCCACCTTGGACGCTGGCCAATAAACCCTGGCCACGGCTCATTGCTCCGTCATTTTACGTGGGAAACCCTTCCAGGGGCAAAGTCCCACGAAACATAGACGAGCTCTCCACCACATTTAGGCAGCAACTCGTAAGAGGTTTTCTTTAGAAGTAAAATCTGCCTTTTAGGATTCGGTGTTTCTTTGCAGCAAAAGACTCAACTGAAAACACATTTCTGTAGGATTTGGTTATTTAAAATTTCATATTCTAGTGCTCGTTTCCTAAACCCAATGCATCCATTTTGAATGACTGAACTTTTCGGGTCTTTTTATTGCTAATATCTGCAGACAGTGCGCTGCACCCCCAGATTTCATGTCACACGAGCCTTATTTAAAGCTGTAATAACAGGTTGAGTCTCGAAAAAAAAAACATTCAGACACACAAACGTAATTTCAATATATGTTCTTTAAACAGGGGTCTTAAACTGCAGCAATAACCCTCCTGTGACCTGGTCAGCCATCTCAATATTCAAGTTTACAATAGGAGAAAGGTGACGATGTCAATGAAGTATAAATATTCCTCCACCTCAGACATGAAATAATAAACATTAAAGTGAAAGAAGGTGCTGCATGTCTGTAACCATGGTTATGGTGTGCACAAGGGGAAGCAGACTGGGGTAGAAATACCTCGAGGAAGCTTATCAGCCTACCTCTACCAGGCCATCTGTCCACAGGGAGGACGCAGGCAGCAAGGATGGCCTTCCTTTCCATTTTCTTCTTTCTTTGACCCCCTTTTTGTGTCTGTCTGCTCGTAGGTCCTCAGTGTGTTATCAGTGCTGATCTCCACCTCTGAACTGCAGTGGAGCGATGGTGTTAGGACTCTGCCCCGGGATGAAGCCCTGCTGCATCTTCTTGCCCTGGCTGAAAAATCTTCTCACAGGTTAGAGAGCTGACATACAGTAATTGTTAAAGGAATTGTCAAGACAACTCATCAATCATTACAATTGTTCAGGGTGGTCTTGTGAGACGTTCCTCAGAGGTCTTCCAGGTTTGGTTCTCCACCGTAAAGGGTGGGTTGGGGCAGCATATACACCTTATAAGGACAAGTTATTGCATCTCTACATATACATAGCAGATAACGAACTGGACCAAAGTAACTTTACTGTTTCACAGTACATTTCAGTAAATGAAATTCGCAGGTGATTGAACCACCCAAGTGCTGGTTGTTAAGTCCTACTAGTCACAATCGGCTGGTTTACATTGAAAGTCGTTACTGTGAGAGAGGAAAAATGAGTTGCCCGAAATGAGATCGGCCACTGGCTGATTGAGGCATAAATAAAGAAATACAGTCACATTTTAATCTGCATCAACGCTTGGAAGAGGAAATTTCAATTCAAAACAGAATTGTTGGTCAGTGGTGATCCATCAAAGGAGATGGATGATGGAGAAAAGGTGGCTGGTGCAGCAGCAGCGGGGGGGGGGGGGGGGGGGGGG
>BJFM01004237.1:37899-58796 GCA_016586285.1 Arothron firmamentum | reverse complement strand
GTGTGTGGAGGGGAGGGGAGGGGAGGGGAGGGGAGGGGAGGGGAGGGAGGCGGCTCCTCGCAAAAGTTTGCGCCGACTTGAGTTCGCTCCTCCCCGGCCAGCGTCAAAGATTTATATCCATGCAAACAAACTGGAGCGCACAGTGAAGCTCTCTGGCTCAGCGCTTCTCCAGGGGAGGAAATCAAAGCCACTCAAGCAGCCAACTCTGCCCCTGCAACTTCTGAATCCGACACGGACTTTTCGAGCCGCTCCTTCCCAGCTAAAACCAGTCGTGGCACAAGCTACCCGCCGCCGCATTCAGGGATCCCGGTCGGTCCTCCATGAAAGAGGGACCGCGGCAGAACCTTTGGGGAAACGACATGTCTGCAACCGTCTTGTCTGCTTTCTACGACATGGACATGCTCTACAAGGTAAAACCCCGACGTGGACCGCAGTTCTAGCTGAAATGTGGAACTGCCTGAATGTTTCCCCTGCATTAAGTTGTTGAAGACTGTCTTTAATGTGACGTTGTAACAGAGTCGAGGCTTGAATGTGTTACTTATGCTGTTTTTTTGTTTTTTTTTTGTTTTTGTTTTTTTTAATTTAATCTTTCTACAGCCAGATAAGAGCATGAACATGAACGCGCTGCACATCAACAGCATGCTGGACAAGAAAGCAGTGGGGGCCCCGGTCACGACTCCGTGCTCCGGGGGCTCCTTCGCGCCTGGATTCTTCCGGAGGAACTCCACCAGCAACGTGGAGGCGATGAGCAACGGCAACAAATACACGATGGGCTCGTACAGCAGCCTGAAAGAAAGCACGGCGAACGGCAACAGCAGCCCCACGGCCATCATGAACAAGGAGAACAAGTTCCGTGAGCGCGCCTACAGCGAGAGCGGCGAGCGGGCGCTGCTGCAGCAGAAACACGGCTCCCAGATCAACTCGACGCGCTACAAGACCGAGCTGTGCCGGCCCTTCGAGGAGAACGGGTCGTGCAAGTACGGGGAGAAATGTCAGTTTGCTCACGGCTACCACGAGTTACGGAGCTTGTCGCGCCACCCGAAGTATAAGACGGAGCCCTGTCGCACCTTTCACACCATCGGCTTCTGCCCGTACGGCCCCCGGTGTCACTTTATCCACAACGCCGACGAGCGCCGACCCGCTCCGCCCTCGAACGCGAACGTGCAAGCGGGAGACGCGAAGTCCGCCCGGGAGCTGTGTGGTTACGGCCACATGGAGGTCCTGCCGCCGCAGCAGCTCGGCTACACCCAGAGGGACAGACCAAAGCTTCACCACAGCCTCAGCTTCTCCGGCTTCTCCACCCACCGCGGCCTCGAGTCCCCGCTGCTCGACAGCCCCACGTCGAGGACCCCGCCGCCACCCGCCACCGGCTCCTGCACCTCCGCTTCCAGTTTCTACGACGACGTGCTTTCTCCCAGCTCTCTGTCCTGCATCAACGGTGCCTTCTCCTTCCCCACACAGGACCTAAAAGCCTTACTGGCCCCCCTGGCTGTGCACACCCCCAGCGGGTACGCCAACAACCACTCCACCGGCGCCTATTACGAGAACCTGCAGGGCGGCGTGTGTCCGCCCTCTCCGCCCGCCTACAGCATCCGCCACTTGCAGGCGCTGCGCTGCCTCAACGAGTCGCCGGTGTTCGAGCCTCCTCCCAGTCCGCCAGACTCGCTCTCTGACCGGGAGAGCTATGCGAGCGGGTCCCTCAGCTCTTCCGGGAGCCTCAGCGGCTCCGAGTCCCCGAGTCTGGACGCTGGAAGACGGTTGCCAATCTTCAGCAGGCTGTCGATTTCTGACGATTAAACCTGGTTTGTTTGAATGCGGATACGTGGACTGGTCAGGCGGGGGTGTCATTGAGTGAGGGCCCCCAGCCCGGCCTTATTTCAGCAGCACCCCGTTGAAGTGCCTTTGAGCAAAGACGTTGAATCCCAAGCAGCTCTGGGGTTGCTGTCCCGACTCCAGCCTCCCTGGTGAGGGGGCGACAGACGAGAATAACACCCACAGGGATCAGATGAAAGTGTCCTTGACCTGACATCAGTTTAGGGTTGGGTTTTGTTTTTTTTTTTGTATGTAATATAGCTGTATGAAAACGTAGATAGCAAACAGAAGGCATTCCAGCAGTGCCTTGCCAAGGGCTCATGGCAGCCCCATCCCTCTTTGCTCTATCAGGCAAGCCACACTTTTTCCTTGGGAGTTAGACGTGTGGGTGACAGGACTTTAGTAGCTGAAGAGACTCTTAAAGTGGTTTCCAGATTTCCTCTCATCCTGCCAAGAAAATGCCTTGACTCAACGTAATATTTTTTTTCCTTTATCAAAATGCTTCTCTCTTTTTTTTTAAGTAATTTTCTCTCTCTTCAACCTCCATTCCAGATCGGTATTCTCACAGCGCCACCCAGTGGTTCATTTGGTTAGTTCCGTTTTTTTTCCCTCGGTTAAAAAGCACTCTTGTGTTGGGTTTGTTTGGGGAAATCACTGCTGATGGTTAAATCTATTTTTTTAGCTGTTTTTGAGTGATTTACATAGCTGTTCATAACTGGCTATGGACTATTTAACTTATTTATTATCTTGTGAAAAAGTATAGGCTACATTGGTAAATTGTGTCCATACTGTATTTATCAAGTATGATGAAGCAATAGATCTATATTCTTTTATGTTTAAATTATGATCGCCATTATTAATCTGCATAAAGTGGAGTGTATGTTCTTTTCACAGTAATATATATATATTTTCTCTTTTTGTAACTTCACTTAGTTATTTTTATTGTAAATGAGTAAAAATCTTAATTTAAAAGAACGTATGTGATATTTATTTCATTAATTTTGTTTCCTTGTTTACGTTTATTAAAAAGAAAAGTTTGCGTGATTGCTGTTTGCTCCTGAGGTTGTCAGTCCTTGTAGAAGGTCTTTTTTTCCTTTTTTTTTAGGATCCCTGTTTAGATATTCCTGTAGAATGTATACAAATGTGGTTGTTTAGACCGTCCAAACTTTACTTTTGTTGTTGATCTAGATCATCAAACTTTCAGCAACAGCAGAAAAACCCAAGTCAGCAGTAAATTAACCAAAAAGTATTTTTTTTTCCTTTTTTTCTGTTTGCACGAGGTCACACTGTGATTCCAGCCACGTGCTAAAGAATGTAGCAATCCCTTGTACCCCAGTATTATTGTGTAGTGCCTATGGGGTTCTCCATCTTGACATGCCTTAAAATTAACCAAATAAAGTATTTTTCCTACATTTTTATACAGGTTGAACTGAATGTAGTGTTGGATTCTGAAACTTTTTGAGGTTGTTACCACTCAGACACTCTGATAAAAACAACAACCATAACCTTTCTAAATCCCCATTCCTATTTTGTTTTAAGCTTTCTCCTTTTTTTGTTTTTAATATTGAAATTTAGCCTTGAGTCTGCTGGAGAAGGAAGTGGATGAACATGTTTAGTTTGTACATAGTAGGTACAGGGGGATGCGCACTATGTACTTTTGACTACTTTTTCCAGAAGTAAAGCTTTTTGAATGTAACGTAAAAATGGACGAAAAGACAACAAGAGTTGTGATATTTGGGGGAGTCAGTTCACTACAAATCAAGTGTGGGACTGTTAAGTTTGTACTGTACATTTTTTGTAGTTCTCCCAATAAAATCACTTAGAAAAAAAGCTCCCAAGTTGTGATTTATGAGTATGGTGGTGTGAAACTATAAACTTCTCTATCAGTTTCAGCACACTTCACGCGATGCACAATCAATAATCAAATCTAATACTCAGCTTTTGCAAATGACCACCTATTTTTCCCATTTCTATAGAATATTAAATGCAACACGGCATGGAATCTTCAAAAATGTAATGAAGAGGATTATAGCATAAAGGGAAAAGACTCCTTAGCAAGTCAAAGTGGTTCCTAGGTACAAAACTGGTATAAATGTTTTTATTTACATTCAGTCACAACTAGTAAGCTGCAGAATATCTGCTTCTGTGTTCTGGCACAAACACAGCTCAGATATTCTAGAAGAAACGATGTAATTCTTACATAATCTGCAATGTTCTGCTATAAACAGTGTGATGAGCAGTTAGCTCCATTTGAAGAATGAGGTCTGGAATCTTGGGATGGAAAACTGTGAACGAGCCCAGATTCCATGTGTTGGTGCTCCGGCTGTCTGCATCCACCCAGCGAGACTTTCAATATTATGATGTTACATGTCCTGGTTTTTTGCTTCAGATGATCTACTTAAGAAAACTGGTTTTGCTCACTGCTGTAAGTACGATTTATTGAGCTACTTTACGAACATACACTTATTTCATTTAACCCATAGAGAGTCCTCAAGAGAGTCACAACATAAAGCTGCAGAGTCATAAGACAACATAAACAGTTTCTGTGCACATGCATTCACATTATATATTAGAAACAGCCAATGGCAGCCTGGTTTCAAATGAGAGGTAATTCCTTCTGTGCTGAGGTGGATAAAAACCTCACTGCACACCGTCTACCACTTCACTGACCTCAGGGATTCTGTGTTGCACGAACCACCTCTCCAAGGAAGGAAGATGCAGAGAGGAATCACCACTCCACAGGCGTTAAAAATGATCGTGAGCGAAACAAACCCTTTTGACTCGGAAGGAGGAGACATAAACCTCCAGCCGAGTTCGTCGGACACTAAGTCGTCTCCAGGTTAGTTTCTCAAACATCCCATTGACTTTTTCCTGACTATCTTTTATTGAGGAAGACATTTTAAACAATGTTCAGATACAGAGGAGGTATAATTCAGATGTGCAGTTAGTTTTTCAGTGTATAAGCTGTGCGAGAATGTGGAGAATGTTAAAGCCGGGGTTACCCCGGGTGCGGCGTGTCTCTGTCATCACGTCCGGGCTGATTTCTGCCGTCCGGCAGTTCGCCCCGGCTGCGCCTGCGCAGTGCGGCTCCCGCCAGGACGCTGGATGAAACCGCGTACGACCTCGGGATATCACCACTTTAATTACGGTTTGGGAAAAGGTTTACAAAGGGTGCGAGGAGGGGTTATAAGGCCGTAACATGTATTTGAATACTGAACAGTTAAAACGTCGCTACTTTGCGGATTTCGTGTATGGGGGAGGGGGGTTGTTCAGAACCTAACCCCCGCGATAAACGAGGGACCACTTGTGACGCCCTGCCTAGGGTTGCGTGACGCAACATAAAGAATATAGGTTGACGGTTCTTGTTTTTGAAAAAAGAAATAAGTTTATTAACAGAAAAACCGGGAATCAAGAACGTCATTGGAAGCACAGACAAAATAACAAACAAAACCCACTAGAACCCGCCCCCCCAAAAAACAGGTATCTGACCTGCCTTCCTATCAAAAAAAACAAAGACAAAACTTGTGAAATAAAACAGCTTCTTTCCCCTACCAACCCGGATTATGTCGCTTGTGGCGGTTTATTTGAAAAAACTCAATATGAAAGAGGTGTCTGCCACACGCAGCACCTCACACACGAGTCTAACTATTCAAAAAGTTCGAAAATAAACGGAACACAGCCGCAGTACAGGCTGGTGGCGAGTCTGAGCAGGTCCTCTTTTGAACGGCGCCCCGCTGCTCCTCCAGCCAATCACCGAACACCACCTGGACACACAAAAAAGGAGACAAGCACGGAACAGCACCCCCTTCAGACAGGGAGTGGCAACCACACTCTAGGGCCAGTCACTACAATAAAACCTGTCCCCTATGGGGTCATAACACCACTGTACTAGAATTATTAGTAGCATCTATGCATGCATTTATGATATCGTTTGACTTCTCCATTGCTAGTAATTTGAATTTGTTCACACTGCAGATGAGGAGACTGCTCCTCTGCCAAAAGCTCGGTTGGGGACTGCGCCGACAGAGATGGCGAAAGATGGCACGGTGTGGCGTGAAGAACAGCTGGGGACACGTCTTCATTTCACCCCAATAGTACCATACGCCGCAGATGGAGAGCCAACGGCTAAGGCCAGGAGAAGTTGTTCGAGTCGCCTTCAGAGCTTCCTCTGTTTCGTCACTCTTGACATGCTTCGTAACATTCAAGAATGGAATATTCAGCATGCGCGGCAAACGGAGCAGGTGGATTGGTTCATGGCAATCCCTGAGCTAATGGCATTTATTGCTGACCTCATCTTGCGGGGGGTGATGAAGCTTCCATCACTCCCGCGATAGCTGGTCAACGAAAATGGGCAACTCACGGATCATTGAAATTATGTCCCGAAACCGCTACCAAGACATCATGCGACACCTACGCTTTGGTGACCGGTTCACGCGCAGTGAGCGAGTAGAGACCGACAGGTTTGCCGCAATTTCTGCTGTGTGGGAATCGTTTGTCACCAACTGCATCAAATCCTACAACCCTGGTCAGCTGTACCCATTGAAGACTCTCTGCTGTTTCCTTGCAACAACACCTGACAATGTGTGGTGATGAAGCTAATAGAGCCATTCCTGGACAAGGGCAGAACTGCCACCACGGACAATGTCTTCACATCACTGTCACTTGCGCGATGACTGCTTAGTCGGAAAACCACCATCCTCGGCACCGTCAACAAGATCCGCCGGGAAATTCCTCAACCTACCAGACAGACGGAGCGCAGAGAATTCACCACGCAGGTATGTTGCAGATCTTTTTTCTCAACGACACCTCTAAGTGTGTCATTGTGTGTAAAAGTGCTATGAAAATATCAATTTATCTTACTTATTAGGTGTGTTCAACCACTGGTGCCACACTGACGGCATGTGCGCCCAAACGGAAGAAGAACGTCTACATTCTTAGCAGCATGCACAGCATGGTTGAGACTGAGGGCAGCAATAAAAGGAAGCCAAACAAAGTCGTCATGTACAACACTACGAAGTGTGGCGTGGATGTCATGGACCAGATGGTGCGGGAGTCCAGTGTGCGTGCAGGGAAACGGCGATGGCGTGACGGTGTTCTACAACATGATTGACATGGCGACACTGAAGGCATATGTGCTGTATCAAGCCTGCACCGGGACGCAGGAGAGACGGGCGGACTTCCTGGTGGACCTTGCAGGAGAGTTGGCTAACTCTTGCGTTGCTGCCAAGAAGGCACGCAAGGAAGAGCTGTTTCCACCATCTCCCACACCTTGCCCAGGGAAAAGGGCTTGGTGTCAGGTCAATGATCAACACAAGGACAATCGCGCAACTGTACGATGTGCTGACTGCGACAAATACACATGTGGCAAATGTGGTATGGAAATACGACGGCAGTGCCGGGTGTGTTCTGACCATTCAGACAGACGGCTGAGTGGGTGCTGAAATGACACAAGAATGACATGCCACGTATTCTCTCTCTCTCTCTCTCTCTCTCTCTCTCTCTCTCTCTCTCTCTCTCTCTCTCTCTCTCACTCTCTTTCTATCTCTCTCTTACCCCCCCCCCCACACACACACAGTACCCAGATAATTGTAAATATGTTTGGATTTTGTTTTATTACTTGTAATTTTTTTTGACTATTTTAGATTATTTTCATAACAAAAATTGGAAAGAAATCACAGTTGCTCTTTTGTTAAGTTCTTATGTCAACACTCCTCCTCAATAAATCTCAGCAAGAAAGGAAAAAAAACCAATGTGTGTCGATCTCCTAACATGGCAAAGTGTTTAGGCAACACAAGTTTCCTTCAAGTGGCTCAGCTTGTCCTCTCCTGTGGTGCGCCGGTACGTGCCTCGTTCACAGAACAAAAACGTCTGTTTGAGCTAACGATAGGGTATTAGCTAAAAGCATTCAGGTCAAAAAGACCTTCTCTGGGCTCCCAGGGGGAAAAGGTCAAAATGAGTTAAACCCTTGTGTTTTTCCTTCATGTCAGATAGAATCCATCCAACGAAACCTTTCGATGAGCTGTAACAGCAATTATGCGGTGAAACGACCCCACCACAGCTGCCTGTCATTGTTCTCTGTCCAGCTGTAGTCATGTCCGATGCTTTCTAAAGCTACGAATGACAATGTTAAAAATAAAACTCAAATGATCTGTTTTCAGGTTCAGAGGCATGAGGCCTTTGTTCCATTGCACACATTTCACCTTCTTTATTCCGGAGCACACCTGAGAAATGACGTCCCTGCACTAAGTACAATTCAAGCTGTCTGGAGTGATTCTAGTGTTGAAACTAACGGGAGCCACGGAATCAGCCATCTTAACAACAAACTGGATGGTTGGCACATCGTGGCCCTTCCATCCATCCAGTATCCATCAGTGTTCTCAGGTTGGGGTCCTGAGTGTTTAAACACCCTTTAGGGCCTAAAAGAAGACCTGCAATAACTAACCACCCAACAACCAGACTACCATACATGTACCTGACATTAACAAAATACGTTATTAATTTAACAAAAGTACAAAGATAAACAGATGCAGGAGAACAAAGAGCCTAAAGTTTCTTGTATTTGTACTTGAATTAATTGTGTTTGAGGTCAGACAAACCAGGGACGAATGTGTCAGAAGAGTAACTGAACACGAGTCATCCGCCCATCACTGATTAACTGCGCAGCTGTAAATGTGTTTCTACTTTCAGTCTCTTCAGCAGGACAGAAAATTCGCAGTGTGGCCAAATGCGCTGCCCCCTGATCGGGCTGTCGTATTCAGTCTAGACTGAACGGCCCTGGCCTACATTTCAGAACGAAGCTGCCTTTGGTGTGGTGCTGTTTTCAAAGAATTCTTCTTTCTTGTGGTTATCAGCGGTACCAAAAACATTAAGAAAATGGGCTCAGGAGTCATGCGGTGCCTGCAGTTCATGCCAAGATAAGGGAGGCTGATAAGAGCTCAGGAAAATATTTACCGTGTCCTCAGGATTTCATAATGAAGTGTTTATCAGAGCAAAGCCAAAGGGCTGCAAAACGGGCGTGCGTGTGTGTGCGTGTGTGTAAGCATGTTGCAAATTATGCTGACAGACAATTCCATATTATAGTTGATTGAGTGTAACCACCCTCACTCAGGGGTTTGATATAAGTATGTGTGCACAGCAGTGTGTGTGTGTGTGTGTGTGTGCGCGCGCGCGCGCTCTCGCTCGCTCGCTCTGGTTAATGCATTTCAAGCTTCCACAATGAGAGGAAACACTCTCTGACTTGTGATTAGGGCAGGAAGAGTCCCACTTCCTGGCCCACCACCCATTTCCACCTCTTCTTCGTCCTGCTGTTTTTTCTCCTCCTCTGCACAGGCGGCTTCTAGGAGTTGCTATTTGTGTTCCCCGGCTGCGTTGGGAAGCGCGGTTCGTCCTGGTATTGTTTTGGCATGCAAGGCTCAAGCCAGGGGTCAAATAGTGAGGGCACATTTGTACACAGGCTGCTTTAGGCTGTGCAAGACTGGCGGCAGGTTGCCAGATAAGAAACTGGACGTTGTTAATTATTTTTGTAACATAAAGCCTCAAGTTCCAGTCTGCCAAAACGTCAACACACACTTTCATACAACATTTCCCAAGTTTGTTTTTTCCTTTAGTTATTGTGAAGATGATTGCAGACATCAGTAACAGGGTTCTCCTACAATTGTTAAATCTAAACAGTGATTATGCCCTTTATTGACATGAAACAGCAGGACAAAAGTCCTTTTTCCCATAGTCTCCATGGCAGGACCCATGTAACCCTCAAGGAAGTGTACATTGCTCCCCGGTCTGGGGTCTTCCTAAACGGCTCATTTTCTGGTTTTATTTAATCTATTTGCCAAGAGCATATTAGTAAAGTATCCCAGGACAAATTAATGAATATAGTTCAGCGGGGGCTTAGCCGCTTGTTCTCTTGACACATCCCACAGGCAGAGCTGCAGCTCCTCCTCATCAGGAGGAGCTGTTTGAGGTGGTTCAGGCATTTAGTTGGGATGCTTTTACTTCTCCTTGAGGAGGACTTTTCACATTTTAGGCCTGGGCTTTTCCACTGAAGCTTCTGCTCCCACAGTGAAACTGTAGTTACTCACCATGCTAATGCTTTAGCAAAAACAGCAGCAAATCAATTACTTATATTACTACAAAACAGAGCTATGACCATCTATTTCAAACCAGAAGTCCACCTGGTAATTAATGTACTGTTTATTGTTGTCTATTTCATAATACTTCTAATTTAAGCTTGAATCTAATAAATATTTCCATACATTAGATGTTTTTGATTCCTGTCAGTAGGATTTCTGACAGGAAGTTATGGTTCATATTAGCAGTCTGTTTCCCACTAGCTGTTGGGTTATAAACCAATCCCAGAATCTGTTTTCAAGGGGCTGTCCTGACTGAGGCGACCTCCTCTGCTGCCACAAGGTGAGCCGCACTGTTGAGGCGCTGACTGTCAGGCTGTTTGGCCAGGTTTGAAGCCTGGTGACGGGCAGCAGAGGTGGGAGGGCTTGGCTGAGGTCTGACACATTTGGCCTTCCCTGCTCCACCATGTTTTCCCCTCCGCAAACGCCTGCTGAGCTGTAAATATTTACAGTGCATCTTTTCAGAGGCACGAGTGTTTACTGCCTCCGTGTGTGTGTGTGTGTGTGTGTGTGTGTGTGTGTGTGTGTGTGTGTGTGTGTGTGTGTGTGTGTGTGTGTGAGAGAGAGAGAGAGAGAGAGAGAGAGAGAAACAAGATGCTTCTTTTGGTCATGTCGGTGAAACACCCTGCCTCAGCTGTGTCGGATGGGCCACTTCCTTTTGGTTCCTGTAGAGTTGACCAGCACTGGCCCTTGTTCAGGTCTCAGCTCTGAGGGCCGTCTGTGACCAAAAGGGAGTAAGTGAAATGTTCCTACCATAGTCCATCTCCTCTAACCGTGGAAAAAGAGAAAGATAAGATTCCTCCACCCTGTATACCAAGCTGTGGTGGTGTCATCACAGCCCACAAAATATTTTTCTTTAGCCTCTTCTGTAAATATGAGAGGTTGTAAATACCGCGAAGGGCCAAGAAAGGTAACTGATATCGTAGTGTTCAGAACCCGGCATGAATCCAATTTCTCTATATCAGAGGCCATAATAATAATCTTGTCTGCTCTTTCATCAGAGTCCGGGACAGATGCACAGACACTGATAAGACATAGATAAGACAGTCAGGTACTAAAACCTTTTATGCCCACATATGAATTACGTGAGTAATCATTACATGAAATGAGGCTATTAAGAAGACGCAACATTCACAGACAAACACTCTTTAGCTGGAAAGCAGAGTCTCTGTAGGGTCACAGACTGGATTGTGAAATGTGGACTCTATCCATTAAACATATTTTATTTGTTTATTATGCAACAGGTGACGTTACACTTCAAGTTTACCTAAAACCAATTCGATGTAGACATGGTGAGGATGGTTCCACAGGCTTAAACCTTTACAGTAAAGCATGTCCTACAGCTATTAGGGTGTTACTCGCCTACGGTTTTACATTACAGTAAAAATGCAAAAAATTTGTGAGCAACCAAACACTTCGCAAAAAAAAAAAAAAAAAGAAAAAGTAAAAGGTGGCCAGGAAGCTCAGACAGTAAATAGCCTGTTAGCTTGTAACTCTGAAAAAACATTCACATATTTCCACCTACCTAAGGACAGGCAGCGCTATCGCTGGAAAGAGTCTGACACTCTCCACTCCCAGCACTTTTATATACAGCCATTGTGTGGGAGGCAAAGCCAGAGGTCTGAAAGTCTCAGGGCGCAGCTGTAAAATTTAGCATGTCCTCTCGAGTTCAGTGACGAACTATAGTCAGACGAGGCCGGTTTCAAAGCGTGATTGGCAGCTGAGCTCAGAGTGCGATAAGGAAGTATCTGTGAAGTAAAAGAGCAGATCCTGCTGTGAGATTGAATGCAGGGAGTGTTTGTGTTGACATACTAGCATGTGCTTGGCCTACTTACACACTCTGTCCAGCGGCGTCAAAAGACTGACAGAGCCGCACATCAGGTTCCAGCCGTGATAAATTAAGCTTCACGGTCCAGCGCTGTGGTTTGAGGGAAGTGAGGGAGAAATTATGGAGTGTAGCAATGAGATTGACATGAAAATGTTTAGTAAGGGTGTTTATCTTGAGAAGATCTTGGCAGTGACTTCTTTCATTTGCCTTATTACAGTCAAAAGCATGGCTGAGTATCCCTGAGGTCAGTGTGTGTGCAGGTTTGAGAATCCATCCAAGGACTGAGTCTGCGAATGTCCACGCAGCCATGCTGCATCAGTTAATTATATATAATCATGCAAAATGTTTATACTGTACAAATAGCACAACTATGCTGACTGAGTGGCTGTGTGGGATGGATCTAGCTGAGCCAGACCGCTCGGTGATTAGCCTGAATCACAGCCAGAATTAAATTACCATGCAGCTAGACAGAGGGCCTGCTAACACATCTATAACAACATAACTTTCTTTTGGCAGGAAGGGAATAATTGTGTTTTAGTCAGAGCTTGTTTTCTTTATCCATTCTTGGATGAGAAAAATGACATTTGAACAGGCATAACTGACATATATGTTCATGCTTTTGCTTATAGAGGATAGAATAAGGTCTTTGCTGGCCATTCCTGCCATATTGGGCTAACTACGAAACATGTCACCAGCCCAAGATGGCAGCAGTCGTATGTTGGACTTTACTGAATCTACAATAGCAGGAAGTTGTGATACGTCATCCATCTTTATTTATGTCTGTAAGCACTTGTAAGTTCCTGCGTCGCAATATTTCACAGGTCGTTGTATGAAAGTATAGCCAGACAGTGTGATACAGTGACTTTTGGAAGCATTCGTAGCCAACCCTGTTGTTTGGGTCAAAGCTGCAGAAGCATCGCAGATGTCAACATTTCGGACTGCCTGTGTGGATTTGACCTGCGTCTGTCAGAAAGAGGGCTTCAGGTCATCAGCTCTTCGACTGGTGGGACCATGTGTGTCTGTGTTTGTGAGAGGAGGAGGGTTGTTAGTGCTTCTCTGTCTGCTTGCAGCGCTAACATTCACGTCCATATTTCATGTCTGCAGCTTTCAAACAAAAGCTGAATGTTGATACAATCTGCTGGCCAGCCACAGGAAATGAGTATTTGTGTGTTCACTAATGATGTTTCGCCTACTCTTTCTAATGCGATCCAGTTTTTTCCACTGAGCTCATTTGATCGCCGCGCTTCATTTCTCTATGACCACACATCCATTCATCTCTAGAGAGAAAAGGGCTGAGAGTTTCCTCATCACCCCCAACAAAACTGTGTCCAGTGACTCAGCTGGAAATGATTCCCATGTAGCTGTGAAGATGTGACCATGAATATTAATGGAGGCAATTTTCATAACTGTGCAGAGTAATATTGCCAACTTATACACTGTCATTCATCACCACGAGCATGCTCAACGTAAAGTTAGCCTACTAAGAGAGACCACACCATTACAAGGAAGTCAAAAGAGGTGAGATATTTGTTATGAATGGATGGATATTTGCTCTATTTAAGATAAATATACTGAACTTACACAGGACCAGATTAACCAGCCGGTGCTCTTTATGTAAGTCTCGCACACATATTTACATTTACCTGTATGCAGCATTGACACAAACTGCCTGACACGGTGCTGTTTGTGCAAAGACAGTAACCAACAAGACTCATAAAAAAAACTTCATTTCTGCTATGATGGAAAGTGGGTTTTCTTCAGTGTGAAGCAGTGTGATACAAAGAAAACACCACTTCCATGTAAGTGCACATTAAATAGTTTGTTTAGTTGATTGGCCCAAACTGCCAGTTTGTAATCAGTTTTCCAAGAGGTGTTTTGACAGTGGTACCTTCCTTGTGTGCATATTGGCCATTAGGAAGCCATTCAGCCTCCACATCCACTGTTTTCATGTGGAAGACAAGCAAAACCACGGTGGCCTCACATACCAGAGGTCTCAGCTGTGTTTGCACACTGACGGAGCTGATATTTGACAACCGCGGCCATGTTCACAAACTCACCATTAGGAGTTTTACTGTACGCCTCTGAGAGCCGCCTTCCCGTTTTTCCACCACTTCCCACCCTCCCCATCCATCCTTTGCCATGAAGTCGGAGGCTGATGCAGGTCCTGGAACTGCAACAGCCGGCTGGTCCACCCATCAATGCCTCCTTTAAGGATCAGTGGACCAGGGCTGCAGCACAGACCACCTTTATCTAGCACTCTCAGGACATTCATTCATAGACAGGGGGTGGGAGGCATCTGCAGCAACACACACACACACACACACACACACACACACACACACACACACACACACACACACACACACACACACACACACACACACACACACACACTGAGCAAAGCCTGTGCTTAATCAAACACCATTGGGGAGCAAAAAAATACACTTCCTTCCCTCATTTGCAGACTCCGTATGTGTCAGTGCGTGTTTTTGCATCTGAATCCGCACATATACACTTGTGTTTACTGTAAATATAGGTCGATTTCATTTCATAAACTGCTGTTTATTTGAATGATCAATCAAAAGTTGTTTGTGTGTGGAGCCATTCAGCACTTTTCCCATGAGTTCTGCACACAGCGACAGCCTGATCCCTAAATGCTGGATTTCCTCTCATTAACAAATGATTTCGATGGTGAGTCACAGCCACCACAAAACTTCCATCTACTGTTCTGTTTATTTTGTTTAACACACTTGCAGTGACCCACTTGCACACACAAATACCTTTGTTGTTATTGTAGCCAGTGAAGCCAACAGGGACACGATCTTATTTAAAACTGTGAGTCATCATGTAAATACACAGCAGCAATGGATAAAAACCACCCCAGGCTTTAACTGGAAAATGGATCTTAGTAATACGGAAAGCATGCATCCTTCTAAATACTCAACAACTGATTTAAATTCATTATCGTTTGCTCATCAGACTCACTCATTCATAATTTCTTGCTGCTCTATTCACGTTACAAAGAATCCTGATACTAACAGCAAAGATTTTTCTGCCCCTACCCAGCATTAATGTGCTTAACTCTTTAAGCCATGACCATATTTGAGAGGCTTCCTAAATATATGATCTTCATGCCAATTTATTGGTAATATGCCTGGGAAAATGGGGAAAAAACAAAGGAAATATATAAAAAATACAGTTACGAAGGCAACTATTACAGTCAGCAGACACTAGTCAGTAAATACCCTGTAAAATGAATGTGTCCTTTCCTCTGTGCCAACTAGCATCTGTAATGTGATTTATTGTGTATTGAATATTCAATATCATTCCATCAGAAGCATCTTCCCTCCCCTCAAAGTATTTTTTAACAGTAACTTTGGGCTTCTTTTGTGAGCATCAAAGTCTAAAATCACAATTATCTTTATTCAGTGGATGCTTTTGCACGTCCTCGGGTCCTCGCCAGCATGACCAGTCTTAAAGGTTACAGACAGATGATGAGTCATGAAGACTGAAGTCTCTTTGGCCCAAATCCCAATCTGTCACTCAGAGTCTCATTTGTGCGTCACCACAGCACAATACTTCAGTTCACTGTGACCCAGACCTGATGTAACATTACTGTCCTCCATGTTTTCAAATGTCTTTAAACCCGTTTTACTAAAAATAGCCTGCACATCATAATGGATGGCTGATGGAATTTTGCAACTTCTTTTATGATTGTGTTTTTAAAGTTTTATGTTTAACAACAGTTAATGGTACTTTTAAACGCCCCCTTCTTTTGTTCAGACATTTCAGTTTGTTTAAATCAACAACAGCAGTTGTGAAATGACCCATGTGAGTCTGTCTCTGAAGGTTTCGGTCAGCCCAGTGGGAGAAGAACGCCCAGAAGAACGCCCAGAAGAACGCCTTGTCTTTAGGGAAGCGCTGGGCTCAAATCTTAAACCTAATCTTAATGCCACGTGATAATCTCTGGTATAAACCTTTAACATTAAAAAGATTTGGGAGATTAAAAATGAAATAGCAATATACTGTACCTGACACATTTGAAAAGAAAAATAAATGCATGACTAAATAATTCAAAAGAGAAGTCAGTGTTCACACAATGAGGGTAATATAATCCAATGCTGCCATAGTATTACTGGATGCTAGTGTCCAGACACGTGTACCTCATGTGGGTTTTTTTTTTAATAGAAATTGGAAATGCTAATCTTTACAAACCGCTTTAACATGTGAGCGCCAGGCCAGCTATGCCGAGTTACAATTGCTCAGCATCATCTTTATGGGAGTTCAGCAAATGGGCACTTCCTGCTGGAGGCAAACACAAACACATATCGCTGAAATTATATAACACTGATGGAAAACCATCCTTGTCTAGAGATCTATACAGAAATCCCCGTGGACTCCTGGTCGTCGAGGGGAAATGAGAGGTTTCAGATCTCTCAGCTGATAAAGTGGCAAACATCACCTTGTGTTTACACAGCAGGATATTTCTTGCTGCTTTTCCAATGTAAACTCTTCGCTGCTCCTGTTTAGAGGAACCTTAAATACACTAAGTAAAAAATGTTGTTAGCTGTTTTATTCATTGCTGTTAAATTGTATTTAATTACAGGTTTTCTGTCTCTCTTTTTAGGGCTTTTCCAGCGATGACGCTGTCAGCAGGAACACTTTGAAGTTTTTTGTAAGAGAAATAAATTAGATCTTAAGAGGAGACAAGAAACAGTGGAAGAAATGGCCACACACAACTCCTTCCTTGATACTTACCATAATATTATACGTTAAATGTTTAAACAGTCACCAACAACAAGATGTTCATACCAGTCGCTAACTTTGCTTTTATCAATCACCAGATTGCAACAGCAGCTGCTCAGTAAAAGGGAGAGAAAAGCTCAGATATATTGACATTATTTATGTTTTTCAGTAACTCTAACCCCAAAACTAATTTGATCTCTTGCTGTTTTGTTCTTGAGTCAAATTCAGATGGCCCAACTTTCAAAGTAGTCAGTCTCTGTTGTACAAGTTCTTATTACATGGAAAATAATTATGTGTCTGTATTGTGGAGAAATAAATAAGCTCTTGTTGCGATTCGTCCTTGTCTTTCTTCTCATAATGTCAAGTTTATTTGTCAAACTCAATGTAACACTTCAGAGAGCCTCGTTTATGAGCTTTTACGCAAGAAATCTCGCAGAAAAAGCTTAAATACACACATTTTAAAAGAATAAAAGATTCAAAGTAAACTCTGGGGCGGGTTTAGAATGCTGGCGGTGCACGAGGATTAGAGAATCTGTCATCTACAACTGTGTACAATGAAGGTAGACACATGGGAAGCTGTGATCCAGTTGGCAGCTGGGTAAACTCGTCTTCACCTCATGCTGAGATGTTATGCTGTTGCTATAGTTACACCAGTGACCCAGATTCTTACATAAAGATGACTGTGTGCTCAGACAAATGTAGGTAATGTGATCAGAGACACAAGTGGTCATGTTGCATCTCTGCCTCGGATTCGGTTTGTAATGATTCTTTAAGGCAGAATAAATCTAAAACAAAAGTAATTTTTTCAGTATTTTTACAGCCTATACTGCAGTTATCGACCTGAGTGAGGCCTTACTGTGCAAACAGAGAGAGGACATGTCATGAAAGGTACACAGTAGCTCGTTGGTGTGATTTGGAAATAGTATTTTTTTAAAAAAGAAATAAATAAGAATATTTTAAACACTTTCTGTTGAAATGTTTGATTTCATTAACAGTCATAATAATATGAGTTATCTGAGGCCTAAAAGACAAATACCTGTTGGCATTTACTTTCTGAGCACACAAGAATAAAGCACATGTTAAAGCCTTAAAATTCTTCACTCTTGCCCCTGGGTGCTCGAAGAGGAATCTCCGGCCCGTCCAATAAAAGAGAGTGTGTTTGTCCTGCTCCTGACCACTGCATGCTGCTTTTCACATCACCAAATACTGTACATTCCTCCAAACGGTAAACACGGCCCTGTTCTGTGCGCACACAAACACGCTCAGGCTGAAACGCATAAATCTGGTGAGTCACAGAGAGCTGATGTGATAATTGTGGTAGTTATTAGAGGAATGAGTGTGTGCAACGCCAGCGCCTGTGTGTCATTAGAGACAGAAACCGCCCATCTCCCAACAGGAGCCAGGTAAGGAACAGCTGGATGGAGGCAGCAACATCTGCCAGTCGCGTCAAACTCATGTGTTGTCTCTATTCCGACTGTATGTGTGTTTGTGACTGTTTGTGTGTACGTCTGCACACTCATAGCTCTGACCTGAGCGCTGACCTTTGGTTCCCTACCCACAAACTCCATTGCGACTGATCAACAACCTTCTGACACTGCTGTTTTTCTCAGGATTTAAACCTTCCAGTAATTTTTTTCAGGTTTTCACTAGATTTCACACTCTTGTAAATCTGTAATCAGTTAATGCGGATTTTTTTTCTACCCAAAACTGCTGAAATGATAAACTGACTAAATGATTGCCGTAAATGATTAGATGGGGACAAGTTCAGGGTCAAGGCCATATCAGGAGACAACTGCTGCATCCAATTCATTAAGTAAAAGGTCATATCCTTTAAATCAAGCTCATCAGCTCTTTCCGAGAGTCAATGTGTGACATCAATTTTATGAACAGAATCATTGAAACCAACCTAGTTTCTTCACCAAGGTTGGTCAATATTAGCCAGATTTTCTAGGACCTCCTGAGTCATATTGCTGTTTTTATGTGTCACATGCAGCTTTTTCTGAGTTGTCTTACAGTTACGTGATTGTGTTCCAATGACCTGTGAAGACAACATGGCATTCATTCAGCTGTTATCACTGCATCGACAGGAAGGGGAACACATGGCTTCTCCATGGTGTTGGCTTCTCCATTCAGCGTTCTTCTGATGTTTGATAACAGATGGAGGGTGAGCCTGACTTCATACAGAACACCACGGAATAAAACGCTTCTTCCTTCTCTGATTTTGACCTTCAGGAAGAGTTTTTTCCTGGTTTGCTTTGACTTGTTTTAATTGCCTAGTTTTAAAAAGCCAGACTTTCAGATACACGTGTTTAAGTTTGGAAGTCTCTTCACTGTTCACTTCCCCACTGCTTATTATTTCTGAGCTGCGTATGTGCGTGTTGTGTTCTTTTCCTGGACCGTGACTTTCATGTGACTATTTCAGTTGGTTTCGGTGGAGCGTTGCGTGGTGTTCGGTTGTGTTTGTGAGAGGGAGAGACTGCGTGTTTGCCTTGTGTGGTTTTCCTCCAGCTGGAGAGGGCTTGCCTCAGCCTCTTTCACCTCCATCATTACAACCTGCAAAACTGGAGGAACTCTGGAGGAAAAGCTTTATTCACGTAATCATGAAACTCATTTAAGGACATTAGCTGGTATTAATTATTAAGAACTTATCGTCAGCTACATTAGTAGTGATGACATGAGTGTTGTACACCTTCACATGTTGTCAGGACCCACAACTCACTGGCTCTACGATTGTGAGCTTAACATCACATACACACTGAAGCTGGTGAACAGGAAATTACTTGTTGAAATGGTAACACAATACTGACAGGCCCATTTTATCTTTCTTTGATATCTGTCTCTATATATACATGCACATTTTGCAGATGATAAAATGTTTTTTGTGTGTGTTTGTTCCTCAATAATGAAAGCTCTTATTTTTATACAGTGAGTCTTCTTTGTGTTTCGGTTCAGTTTGACCTAACAGGAGATTTGAGGTGCAATTAAGTTATCACAAATGATGTTTTTTTTTCTTCCCAAATCTGGGTAATGGTTCAAACAGAGGGATTAGATTTGGTTGGGATGGGAGACTAGTGATGAATTTTAAACTTCAGATGACTCAACCTAATGTGTGCATGCTGACAAAGATGTCAATTAATCATTTTTTCACATTTGAATAGCTTAAAAACTCAAGCATTTCTGCAGCTGCACCTCGATAAGTAATGTGGATCATTTTTGGATAGTATTTTTATTTAATCTCATTGACACACAGCACAGTCTCGCTGCTGATATGACATGTCAAGGGTGGGGGGTGAATGAGTTTATGGTGTGGCCGTGTATATGAGTATGTGTATGACAGCAAGATAAAGAGAAAGAGAGAGAGACACAGAGATAAAAAGAGAGAGAGAGAGACAGAAAGAGAAAGACAGTTTTAAAGCCTGAAGAGAGACAACGCACAGTTGGGGTCAACTAACCGCAGTGGAATTCGCCCTCCAGTAGTCATGAACCATAGCTGATTACAGCACATGTAATTAGACTCAGACACACACTCTTGTTCCCAGCAGGCAGGAGGAAATCATTTTCAACCCCAAAATTCTTCAACCTCAGATTCTGGACCAATCACAGTACGGCTGCGATTTAAAGCATAGCTACATCTTTGGAGACAAACACTACAGTGAGGCTGCAGCTTCACAGTCTGCTGAAAACCATCCAGATTACATTTCAAACACATTCTAAAAATCCAACCAAAAGAAAAAAAGTTCACCCAGGAAGAGATCCAACTGCAAGAGTGGAGAAAAGGGTTGAAATCAATTTATTACAAAACATCGGGTACACAAGAACAATCTGGCAGACAAATCTGAATCACAAGGCCAAAATCACTAAAGGTATCAAAAGAGGTCAAAAACACAAGGAGCAAAGACATGAGGAACACAAACACTAGACCTCTGTCACACAAAATGATCTGGAAGGAGAGTTCAAGTGAGTTTAAATATACTAGGAAGAGCAGGAGAGATACAGACGAGTGAAATTTGGTTAATGAGGAGTTCTGTGGGTGGAGGAAGGGAGCATCCACTCAATAACACTGATGAGTGAGGGGAAAAAAACAAGCTACACAAAGACAGGACCAATGAACCAAAACTAAACCCAGCAACGACCTACAGATCCTACCAGAAGATCAGTCTGGAACCTCAGACAACTGAGTTCCATCGATCAACCTGTTACGTGATCGTGGTGGTTTTGCTGAGCACGTACTGTTGGGCATTGGTATGGAATGATATATTACCTCCAGCATCGGGCTAAAGCTGGGTCTTAAGCCACAAAATGCCCTGTGTTTGAAGGTCAAGAGCACACACACACACACACACACACACACACACACACACACACACACACACACACACACACAC
>BJFM01004236.1:9597-28974 GCA_016586285.1 Arothron firmamentum | reverse complement strand
TCCTCTCTGGTTCTTCCTCTCTGGTTCTTCCTCTCTGGTTCTTCCTCTCTGGTTCTGCTGCGTTAGCTGTTGTGGTGTAATCGATTCTGGGCTTTGATCTGCCAGGAAAGGTTCTAACCGGAGAAGTTCTTGGTTCTCCGGGCAGGTAGTTGCGGTTGAGAATGCTGTGTGCTAATGCTAACAGGCTAGCAGGTGATGCGGAGAGAGAGAGAAGGTTCTGAGGTTCTCCGGGTTTGCCGCGCTCGGCTGAAGGTTCTAGGCTCCAGCTGGTCTTTGCTCCAGACCGATCCCAGATTAAGCATCTCTGCGTTTTCTCCGCAGGCGTTTGGAGGACGAGTAGGATGCTGATTGCTGTTCCTCTTCGGAACGCTTCTCCGCCCTGATCTCCATGACCTGAGCTCCACCGCAGAGGGAGGAACCACACCCAGAGCGCGGCAGCAGGCCGAGGAAGGAACACTTTTCGTTGTTGATTGTTTTCTTTTTCCAAAATGGCGGCAACCGAGACCGACGCGGCGCCGGTGGTCCAGGAAGACGGGAGGAGCGCTGAGAGCAAGGCCACGGAGGCGGAGCAGCCGGCCAAGACCGCCAACGCAGAGAGCGTCAACGCCGAGACTGTCGATAAAGACGGCGAAGCTGCTGATAACACAGAGACTGTTACTAACGACACGGCGGCGGCGGCGGCAGCGGCAGCGGCGGGCGCAGAGGAGGGGGAGGGGCCGGCGGCGAGCGAGGAGGCAGCACCTCCTCAGGAAAACGCCTCCTCTGCCGAGGCCAAACCTTCCCTGCTGGACTCCTTCCTCAACAAGAGCGGCCTCGGGAAGGTCATGGCGGGCAGGAAGAAGAAAGAGCAGAGCAGCGCCGCCGCCGGAGACGAGAACGCCGCCGAGGGAGGGGAAAAGGAGGGGGACAAAGGAGGAAAAGAAGGTGAGAAAGGAGCTGAAGAAGGAGAAGAAGCAGAAGGAGAAACAGCTCCGGAAAACGGAGAGGAGGAGGAGAAGAAGGCAGAGAAGGCCAAGGGGGCGGAGCCTAAGTCTACGGTCAGAGATCTGATCAGGAAGCCGGTGGCGAGGATCTTCTCCCACCGCAGCACCGAGAAAAAAGACGGCGCCCCAGCAGAACCTCAGAAGCCCCTCAAGGTCCGGTCGAAGTCCCTGGACCGGCTGGAAGACCCCGAGGCCCTCAACGCCATGGCGGACGCCGCCGACGCCACCGCCGCGGCCGAGGAGGAGGGCGGAGCAGCAGGGGGAGCGGAGGGAGACCAGAAGGCCTCAGCGGCCACCAAGCACATGAGGCGCTGGCACTCCTTCAAGAAGATGATGGCTCAGAAGACGCACAAAAAGAGCGGCGGCGGCGGGGACGAGAAGGAGGAGGGGGCGGAGGGAGAGGGTGGCGGCAGAGACTCGTCCACGCTGGACTCCAAAGACTCCGCCCAGCAGAAGAGGTGGAAGCTGAAGCGCTCGTGGACCTTCCAGGGCCTGAAGAGGGACTCCTCCATCGTGGGCATCAGCGGCAAGGCCAAAGCGGAGGAGACGGCGGAGGGCGGCGAGGAGGGCAAGGAAGAGGGCGGGGCCAAGGAAGCCAAGGCCGACGGGGAGGAGGAGAAGGAAAAAGGCGAGGGGGGCGAGGAGGAGAAGGTGGCGGGGGGCGGAACCGTGACGCAGCACGCCAACGAGATCTGGACTTCCTTCAAAAAGCGAGTCATCCCCAAGTCCAAGCGCGCCAACACGGAGTGCGCCCCCGGTGGCGAGGAGGACGCCGCCGCAGGTGAGCAGACAAACGCATCACTCAGCTCGGCGGGTTGATTAAGCAGCCTGACTGACTGGTCATTGCGTCTGCAGGGGAGGAGCCAGCGGAGGACGGGAAGGCGGCCAAGGCCAAACGCTCGCACTTCGGCCGCGCCGTCTCCCTGAAGAACTTCATCATGCGGAAGGGCAAGTCCACCAGCGTGGACCTCGGCGAGGGCGCCAAGGAGGAGGAGGAGGGCGGCGAGGGCGCCGAAGCAGGCGGCGGCGGAGGCGAAGCCTCGGCCACGCCCGCCCAGGAGGCCAATGACAGCGACGCGGCGGCCGCCGAGGAGAAGACGGAGGCGGAGACGCCGAGCAAGACCGCCGTGACCAACGGGGAGAACGGCTGCTCCAACGGCACGGCGGAGGCGGAGCACGCCACAAACAATCACCAGGAGGAGGAGAAGAGCGCGGGCAGCCCTGTGAAGAAGATGAAGGAGGCGGGAGCAAAAGACGACGCCAACGCCAAGATCATCAACGCCACGGCGGCGGTGAACAGCGGTGAGTTAGAGCTGGACGGCGATGGCGATGGCGGCGGCGACGAGGACGATAACCACAGACGCCTGCAGACGCTAACGAACGCTAGCCGTACACAAGCCTGTCAGCAACCTGAACTAGCGCACGCAGTTAGCGGGGTGGAGGGGGAGGAGGCGGGCGGGGCGGAGTCGTGTGACCAGAGCGAGAGAGCAGGGCAGGGCGATGGCGATGATGAGGAGGAGGAGCAGATGAAGAAGAGGGAGCTGCGAGACGCAGCCGTGGCTATCGTTCAGAACGTGATGTTGGCGGCGGCGGACCAGTTAGAAAGGGAGATGTGCACTGACAACGGCCTGAACGGCTGTTACCACGGCGACATGTGACTCACACACATCACACGGACACAACCTGGACACATGTTAGCGTAGCTTAGCTCCCAGGCTAATCCAAATAGATATATCGTAGGAAAGATTAGCTTGTTTATTTGTGTTGCATGAGTTTATTTAGACACGGACTGTATGTTTAAACCAATGCTGCATGGTTAGCCTAGCTTAGCATGAGGCGTGAAAGCCTGTTGGATGGGGGAGGGGCTTAGGTGTCTCCCACCAGGGGGTGCTGACGTGTTCTTAGGCCAGCTGATTCCACCTGCTTCCAGTCGTCGTGCTAAGCTAGGCTAATCCCACACTACCTCTGTTTGGCAGACGAGTGGAACCGCATCCGAGCACCGTCACAAACGTGTGTCCGTGATTTCAAACCCTCATTCGGACAGAAAACGACAGAAGAATCCCGTCGGGGTTTTTGAGGCACGCTGCAGCACAACCACGAGTCCTCAAGGGGGCGACAGAGCCACTTAGAGCCAGAACCCCAAGACGAAAGAGAGAAGACGACCTCTGAGCCCTGCAGCCCCACCTCTAACTAGCTCTAGCTTAGCTAGTTAGCTCAGCGTCGCTGCAGAGGAGCCAAGCCGGTTTTAGCGGACATCAACAGATCCGAGTTCATCAACGGATTAGCGACAAAACTCGAGCGAGCGGCCAGATTAACGCAACGAGGGACAGAGAGACGCTCAGATTATCCCAGGAGAGACCCCAGAGAAACCAGAGGAACCAGTAAGGACGCTTGCACGGCTGTAGCAACGTTAGCCTCCGAGCTAAACACCCTCCCTCCGTAAGACTTAAACGGCTAAACTGGGATAGGTCGAGTGAGTGGACTGGTTGTGATGGGACGCAGGGACAGGTGGACTGCTTGTACTGCTACGTGTTTGGTGTTTCAGTAATTCAGCACAATATTGATTATTCATTATTATTTCTCCTATTTTTAATCCTTTTTTCGATCTCTTCTGTTATCATTTACCAGACTGAAAGGCGGGAAACGTGTGAGGCCCCACAAAGAGGATTAGAACTGGCCGGGATTCGCTGAGCAAGGAGCTCTAAGCCCCTCCCCCTTCCTCCCAACTCCTCCCACCTCCTCCTGAATAAACATCAGCAGAGCGAGCGAGCGAGAGACAGAGAGGATGAGTGAGAGAACGTGTGGTTCATGTAGATGAGAAACCCCTCAGAAAGCAATAATTCAGCCCTCCGTCGTCCCTCCGTGTCCTCCTCTCCCTCCATCGCTTTGGTTTCTTCCTCTGTACATTTTATATTGTCTAAAAAGAGAAAAGAAAATTGCAGAAATGCTAACCCCCCCCCTCCCCAGCCCCTCCCCCCCTCCGAGCTCCACCAGCTCCTGATTGGTGGATTTAAAGTACAAAAAAAATACAAAAAAATGAATAAAAAAACTTAGTTTTATATTGATGGCCATCTTGGTTGGTAGACCCCGCCCCCAGTCTTATCCCCCCCGTAGATATTTGACAGCAGGAGCGTGCTGCCCCCCCAGGACTGTCCCCTCCCCCGCCGCCACAGTGCTGTCCTCAGATCAGTGTTCCTGTTTTAGACTGTTCTATTGTGACATGAATATAAACAAAAACGCATCCGTCTGAACCCTCCCCTTTGTTCTTTTAGCCCCTCCCACACATTTGCTTTGATCTTCTGTGGAAGCCAAAGTTTCAACGTCCGTTTAAATGACAAACTTTGCCTAAATTCTGACTTTTTGTGTTGAAGTAACAACTTTTAGCTCCTGCAAATATCCAAAAATCTGCCTAATCCGCCGAAGAACATCTTTATTCTTTTTTATTCTCGGTTCTCCTCAAACTGCTGATTCTATTTGGTTATTTCCTTTGATCAGGTGGATCCGAGCAAATCAGAATCACCCGTCTTCAAAGTCGTTGGTGTAAATATTTCACCGTAACCTGGACGAAAGTCTCTCGTCTCCATGCGTCAAATGTCTTTTTGCTTTAACGACAGAGGCACAAACGAGCTTCGCCCCCCCGCCCCCCCCCACCCCGCCTGACCACACCCTGTAATTAAAATAATCGGAATCATAACAGTGATAATAATGACGATGATGTTCTGTTGGTCCGAGTTCTCACGTCCGCTAGCAGCTGTCAAAAGAATTTCAATAAAGACTAAAACTCTAACAACTACACTGCAAGTCATTCTGGGTAATCTGTGTTCATCTGGATGGTCGATGTGCACGTGTGTGTGTGTGTATGAAGAGAGCATAAGTGGGCGGGGCCTAACGACACTGGACGCTCAATCCGTATCGATAATCTCATCCTGTTACATAAGAGACAGAAAAATACTGAGATTTCCTCGTATTAAAGTAGACGAGTGTGTGTGAGAGAGAGAGTGTGTGTGTGTGTGTGTTCATGTATTTCCTACATACTGAGTACCAAAATACTCATTCTACTAGCAAAGCGAGGACATTTTAGCTGGTCCTCACAACTACAGCAGTGTTTGAGGGCTCAGACTTGGTTTTAGGGTCAGGGGTCAGGGTCATACATCATGCCTATGAAAGTCCTCACAGAGATACAAGCTCAAGTGTGTGTCTGAATTTTCTCCATATTTCAAAGACAAAGTATCAGTTTGTGTTTTGTGAAAATAAATGTTTAATTTTACGAAACTCAAACCCTGAAAATGACAAACATCAAAAGGACAACAAAGCGGTTCCAGGACAGGAGTGTCAACATGCTCGGTGATTTAACCACCACCAAAGAAAAGGAAATTACCTTCTGGCGTGTCAGGAGTCAGGTGGTTCCAGGATGTGATGTCACTGACAGAACACGCTGACGTTCTGCAAACTTCTACAAAGAGCAAAGCAGCAAATAAAGAGCACAAACACGCGCTTGTCCCTGATCACGCCCAGGCTGCTGCTGCAGGCGTCCCTCACGGGGCCCGCGGGCCGCATGTTGAGCCTCAGAACGACACCGTAACGACATGTAACCACGGCAACAGCTGTAATTCCCGCATGGCAGTTAAAATCTGCAGCATACTGTCATCACTGTCGGGCCAAATCCGAGATTATCTTATTACTGCTGCGCACACACACACACACACACACCCATCCGTAAACCTCTATCTTTATGGGGACTTTCAAAGACATCATGTAATTCCCAGCCTGAGCCCCCTAACTGACCCCTGACCCTGACCTAAACCCACCTCTAACCCCAACCTGGCCGGACCAGACAAAATGTCCTCACTTTGCCAGGAGAATAACAATATTTTAGTGGTCAGGATGTATAACCAGAACACGCACACACTCACACACGCGCAAACACACACCGTGTGTATGTGTGTGAAGATCCAAGGTTACAGGTTTAATATTTTTTCTTGACGGGGACAGAAACAGACCCAGTTTGATCTCCGGGTTCTTGTGTCAAAGGTCCAAACGGGATCAGAAGCGCCTGGAAACAAAGTCCAGCGCGTGTGTGATGGTTCCAGTCCCGCCCTCAGTCATCAGAGGTGAAACCCCGCCGGCAGCCCTTCCAGCTCTCTCTCTCTTCACCCGTTCATCCACTCGTCTCTTCTCCTTTACTCCACATGAACACGTCCCCGTCGCTCCTCCGCCCGTCTCCTCCGCTTCACTCCATCTTTGACATCTCGAACTTGGTGGTCATGGCTTCCTGCATCACACAGCAGATACGGTGACGATTATGGGATGTTAACGACGTCTGAACCATCTGATTTAGGCAAATGAGCAGAAGCAGAATAAAGGAGAGGCGGATGTCAGGCGGGGCTGAGGGGTCAGATTTCATCCTGATGCGAGATGGTTTCCGTTAGTCAGGTCGTCTAATCAGAGATCTGCGTGGCGTCGTTAGCACCAATGAGAACATCTGGAACGCTCTGACCGCCCAAAAACATCTGCTAATTTAAAAGAACATAAAACAAAGCTGAAACCACCTGACCCGTTTCCTGGGTTGGTTGATTAATTAAAAGTGTTAAATAGTCACATCACTCAACAATGATGTAACCATGGCAACAGCCCCAGCTACAGCAGGCGCTTGTCGCCACCTGCTGGTCAGGATTGGAACTACAGGCTAAAGCGGCCTAAATGAACCACTCAGGAGGACCGTCGCGGGTTAATGACGTCACAGCGCGACTGGGTTTGGATGAGATCTTCAACAGCAGAACACAAACCTCATCAGAGTCCAGCAGGGGGGGCAGTGCTCTGTGGAGGGACACCAACAGGAGTTAGTGAAGACGCAGAGGTCACCTGAGGTCAACTGGGACCAGGTCAGCAGGAAAGGTGGACTTACACGTCAGCCATGGAGGACGGGATGTTCTCCTCCACCCACTTCAGATCCTCATCCTGGAAGAAGCAACAAGCAGCTCATTCTGACAGCAACCGCGGCCTCGTCCCAGCTCAGCTCGCTCCACCCTCACTCACCACTTTGCTGGCTTTGGCCGAGCCGTTGGTCTCGTTCTTCATCCCCCTCATCTTCATCCCCTCTGCAGACACAAACATCTGCTTTCAGACTGAAGCCTCCTCAGACTCAGAGGAAACCAAAGAAGAGCTCAGCACGCAAACAGGAGGCCAGGGAGGAAGGGTTTCTGACCGAAAGCCTCGTTCATCATGGGTTCCTTCTCCTCTTCCTCACTCTCCTCATCCAGCAGAGGGCTGAAGGCGTACCTGACGGAGACACCCTGGGCTTCAGCCACTGTGGAAAAGGTAAAGAACGGCCCACAGCGGCGGCCCCGCCCTCCTCTACCTCTGGTTATTGGCCGACGGTCGCCACAGGAACATGATGACCAGCAGGATGATGGAGAACAAGAAGCCCCAGAAGGCGTCGTCGATCCACAGCTCCCTCCAGTCCTGCAGAGACGCCTCCGTCAGAGGACTCACCCCAGCCGGAGACCACCACGAAGGTCAGGTACTTACAGACAGGCACTTGGACATCTTAAAGGTCATCTTGGACCAGATGATGAAGATGACCGATGCTGAAACGTGTTTTCATAGACGTGAGGAGAGTAAAAAAAACAAAAACACAATCTGCAGGTGTGACAAACGACCAGCGTTGCCGCGGTTACCTATGACGGCGAAGATGAGCGTGTTGGTGAAGTGTCTGTAGAGCGAGAGCTTCACCACGTTCCTCCTCAGCCTCAGCAGCTTCATCGTCTGGGCCAGACTCACAAAGATGTGATGGAACCATCAAGGAAGGACAACCACAGCAGCAGAATCTAAGCCTGGTGGAGCCCCGCCCACACCCACAAACCCCGCCCACTCCCGCTGCCCCGGCAGCCATCAGACTGCTCAGCATCATCACAACAATCCTCTTCAGAAAACAGAAGCTAGAACAGAAAAGGTGAGAGGAGCAAATAAAAGAGAGGTGCAGTAGCGGATATCCACCAACAGAGGGAGGAGTCGAGCACAGCCAGAGGGATAGCAGCCAGGAGAACTACGTCATCTTCAGCCTGGAGGCGAAGAAGAGGGCGACAGAGGAAGGGAGGATCATGAAAAAGAAGAGGGAACAGAGAGACAACAGGAGGACTGAGGAAGACCAGACGAGGATGAAGAGGAGGAGGCTGACTGGGCTCTAGCTCAGCTCAGCAGTCTCCTGCTGCGGGTCACTGCGCCCTCTAGCGGGCCAATCCTGTCAGCTCAGGCTAAAGGATATCCACCAGACCACACAGGAGTCAATGAAGGCCAGCACTATAGCACACAAGATCAAACTGTTGTCGCTGTTGCCTCGGTCCTGGAGGGAGAGACAGGTCACACTCCGCCTGTGTGTGTGTGTGTGTGTGAGAGAGAGAGAGAAGTGTGTGTGTGTGTGTGTTTCTTACAGAGCTCGATCGAAGAATTCCCTCAATGATGGAGAAAACCAGGTAGAGCAAACCCACCCCGACAACCCTGTGAAGCAGGGCGCCCAGTCTGGGTCTGCAGCAGAAGAAGAGCGCCATCAGCTGAGCAGAGCCTCCACGGCGTCCTGCGACCAGCGAGAGGCTGCAACTCACTTCACGATTCCGTATCCCAGGCTGGCGATGATCACCAGCACCCTGGCCAGGGTCCTCTTGACTGCAGACAGCACCTCGGCAAACAACAGCGCCCCCTGGACTGCAGGAGGACCCAGCACCGTCAGCAACGGCTCACTCCCGCCGCACGCCCGCCTCGCCCGTCCTACCTGGCGAGCCCTCGTATCTGATGCTCTGGAACTCCGCGTAGTAGACGGCCTTCTCCAGCATGCCCAGGAAGATGACCCCGCCGATCCAGAACTGGATCCTGAGCAGGTCTCTCCAGAAACAGGAAGACAGGACCAGCCAGACGGCAGCCATCAGCACGTACACGATGCACATGACCATGTAGAACTGGAAGAGATGGCGGGCGCTGTGGGCGGGGCTCAGGAGGAGCGAGCAGATGTTCCCTCACCGCGGGTTCTTACCGTCATCAGGGGCCACTCCGAGGCCGAGATGTAGTCGTGAGGACCCGTCATTCTGATCTGCACTGAAACACAAGCACCCGTCCCCACATCAGCTGGGTTTCAAGAACCCTGTGTGTGTGTGTGTGTGTGTGTGTGTGTGTCAGACTGACGCTGCAGCTTCCAGGGCTCTGTGGGTTTGGAGGCTTCAGCAGCTCGGCTGTTCTTGTCTCGGACCTCCTGGATGTGCAGGATGAACATGTAGGGGCCGTCCTCCCAGCTCTGGGCCACAGCGTCGAAGTGGGTCAGCTCGGAACCCTGCAAGATCAGACGAGGAATTCTGGGTAACCAGTCTGCTCGTTAGCGGTGCAGCTAATGAATCCATAAAAGGTCCCAGCAGACCTGTTGACCGGCTGTGGCGTCTTTGTTGGTTTCATCTTTGTTGGTTTCATCTTTGTTGGTTTCATCTTTGTTGTTTTCATCTTTGTTTTCTTTATCTTTGTTTTCTTCAGCCTTTGTCTCTGTTGAAGCTGGTTTCTTCTCTGCAGCCTGAAAGTGGATAAAATCATAACCATTTAGATGCAAAAACACGTTCTTGGTATGAAGGAACTTTGACACAAAGATGAAAAACTGCCAGAAGTCTGAATGAGAGCAGAAAGAATCTGAGTTGATCTTGATGAATCCCAGATCTTTGTTCTTTCTTCTTGTTGAGATAATGCTGGTTGTTCTACACTCAGAACAGCGCTGGGTCCACCAGTAAGACCAGTTAAGAAGTGGGCCAGCAGGTTCCTCCTTTTTAAAGCGCTAAGCTCCGCCCCCTCCAGGTTCTGCAGCCAATCAGCTGTGCAGGTTCAATGAAGTCCTGTGTAGGTTCTGGTTCTACTGGGTCCTATCCACCATCTATTCTGCAACGGTCACGTGACTTCGACCAAACCAAATCCGGGCCAGAACCAGAACTGGGCCGCCGGCCCGACGGAAGCTGGGCTACCTTGGGTTTCGGAGGCTCCACCTCCCGCCTTCTCCTGGCATCGGCGCTGTGACCTGTGGTTGGCTCAGACTGGCAAGAGAGGAAGACACACGGCTTTGAAGATTTCTGCTTTGATCTTTAAATACAGCTGATCGGCAGCTCAAAGGGGCGTGGCTCACCTGTGGGGGCTTCAGGTCCGTCAGACGTGTCGGCGTCTCAAAATTGGCCAGACTGAACTGAGACAACGCAACAAACAGCGTCACCATCCGTCCCAGCAGCGCTGCGCGTGTGTGTGTGTGTGTGTGCGCGCGCGTGTGTGTGTGCGCGCGTGTGTGTGTGTGTGTTACCATGTGAGGTTTTATTTGCTGTGGGCAGGTGAACACAGGATACTGATGAAAGACATAATATCCATTTCCTCCGAGCTGTTTGATGTCCCGCGACCCAAAATAAAATCCCACGTTGTTTTCCTGGAAACACATAAGAAAAATCACACACACACACACACACACACACACACACACACTTAGCTGTTGATACGTATTAACGCCCGGCTGCAGCGGTGAAGGTTACAGAGCAAAACTGGGTCTCACGTTCAGGCTGATGACCTCATCGTAGCAGTGGGAGTTCCTCAGGTACCAGGAGACGTTCAGCTGGACCGGAGACGAGCTTTTACACGTCTGTGAGGGCACCGAGAGCACTGAACACACACACACACACACACACACACACACTCTTACAATGATCGGCTTAGCAAACACATCGGGGTTCGGGCTCTTGTTGTCGCCCCCTGCCGGTTGGGAGCAGTATAACTAAGCCCCCCAGCTTCAGTCAAACACACGGATGAACTCACGTTTGAGATGGATGACGCTGTTGTTGAAGAGAGTTTTGGTGAACCAGAAGTAGTTGTGATTGTTCAGATCCTCCTAAAAGACAACAAACAGTCTTCAAACAGCTGATTTAGACCCGACCTGAGCACAAAGGCCACAATGCTGAGGCCAAATGGAGCTTTCTGATTAAGATGAGTCGTAATTTTCAAACATAAGAGACTTCCCTAATCAACCGCGTGACTTTACTGAGCTACAAACGGTTTTATTTGTCTTTTTGCTGCCAAAAACGGGTCTATTAAGAGATTTTATTCAGGTGTTTTGACGCAACACAACGTCCGATCCTTCCGCCGCGTTGTCACATCCGCCTTATCACGAAAACCTCGACAGCGCCGTTTTTGAGACATTTTTATTGTCTTTTCTGACTTGATGGACACTGAAACGAGCGCACAGAAGCTGGAGGACACACGCCGGCGTGTGGCCGGGCTGGGACCCAGTCTGCCCCCGCCACACTCGGGACACTCACGCTGTGGACCTCGAGGCTCCATTTCCCGGCCTCGGACATCGCGCTGACGGGTCCTTCCAGTCCCGTCAGGAGCAACAGGAGAAGCGGCCAGGGCTGAGGTCCTGGCCCGGTCCGGCCCGGACCCGCGAAGATCGCCATTTGGGCCAGAAGCAAAACTCAGAAGACGCAGCTCGTCCAGCTCACAGGACCATGGCACTTCCGCCTTCCGGTTCTGACGTAGGCGGCTGACATGGAGGGAAGAGGCGTTCAGGAGCCGTAGGACTAAAAAATAATTCATAGGTTTATAATATTCTGACAAAAGTACCGCAGCAAGTTATGCTTAACGAAGAATCACCCGAGGGGTCACCTGTGAATGGTGCCGAGTCCCGCTGATCAGATCCTCCTGCGCGCGAGCTGAAGGTACCTGACTGCCTCCTGTCCGAGGCCGGAAAGGTGACCCTGAACACCGCGAAAACAGGTTCCAGGAATGTTGGGTTAAAGTTATTTAAAGTTAAATAAATTAAAAACTGTATTTGCGAAACGCCTCGACCCCAGCGCAGAGCTCTATGTTTCTAATGTCTAATTGTTTTATCTGATAATAAAAACCGCGACACTATTCTTATCTTTGGCTGATAATTAACCGAACATATTCAGAATGTTCTGCATCCTCAGCACTACCTAAAGTCACGTGTGAATTTCCACAGCGCAAAGGAGCGTTTTGCAGGTAGCTGGTGGACCTTTGGGCCTGTGTGGTCACCTGTAGATGGCGCTAACTCAAAACAAGAGAAACTCACACTGCCCCCTGCTGGCTGTTTTCCCCAGTATCGTGGATTAGTCCCTCCCACGCAAACCATATTTCCCTCAAAATATCGGTTTCTGTGCAATTAAACGACGTTGATTGGCTTGACTGAGGGTGTTTCTGTTTGGGTCAGTCGGAACCCTGAACGCATCATCAGCTGCACGCATGAACTCAGGCGACATTAGGACCTGGAGGACAACTGTGTGTGTGTGTGTGTGTGTGTGTGTGTGTGTGCGTGTGTGTGTGTGTGAGCGCTGGGCGGGGTTGCAATGAAAGAGAACCTGTTTTCGGACTCGGAGCCTCAGCCTGTCAGACTACCTGAGCCTCGTCAGTCCGTCTCTTCTCTCTCAGCCTCCGAACTCTCAGGTGAGCAAAAGTCATTCCGGATCACGTTTTTAAACCTTGTTCTTAACTTAAAAGTTGTGTGTTTGTCTCTGTGTGTGCGCGCGCGGGTGCGTGTGTAACTTGATCCCGGATAAGTCGAGTTTTTTTTTCCAGGTTGCTGAATTATGGAAAATTCCTTTATTCCTCGTTCCAGCAGAACCTGTTGGGGCTGGGGGTGGGGGTGGGGGTGGGGGTGGGGGTGGGGGGAGTCACTCAGTGGTGCGTTCACTGGCGTAGTGTAAAAAAAACCCCACTGGATCTATTGTGTTGTCAGACCGGAAGTCCTGAGGTGCTGGAATCCTGTCAGGGCAGCAGGACTCCTGTGTGACCGGGGTTCCTCGGTATGTTCTGGTGTATTTTCTGAAGAACTCTGGAATTCTGAACACCTGTTTGATGAACCTGTCTCCTGGTGACCTGGAGGCCCCTCCCACTCACCCTCATTAGCGCAGGGACACGCCCACAATGGCCTCCCTCAGGAAGTGTGGCCAAAGACCCGTGTTGAGAGGGAGAAGGTTCTGGATCCCAGGTTCTGCTGCAGGAAGGGAGACACAAAAGAGCAGGAGCACAGGAAACACTGACAGCAGCACACACACACACACACACACACACACACACACACACACACACACACACACACGCCGTCCTCCAGGAGGTCTCAGGTCCGGCTCAGAGCCACGTGTGGTCGGCAGAATCAGCCGCGCAAACGTCCGGTAAACGATGAAGCTCGCCGTCCTTGGTTAACGTCTCCGTTCTTCTTCTTCCAGCCGCCATCATGTTCCTGGTGAAGAGTTTCATGAAAGTTATTGATGTCGTGAGGTGAGAACGCGCAGGCTGTGCTAGGCTAGGCTAGGCTAGGCTAGCTGCTCCTGAACTCACCGCTTTGTTTTCATCTTCTCCCACAGCAACATCGATATCGACCCATCTCAGTTTCACCCCTCAGACCCAGTGAGTAACCATGACAACAACACTACCCACAACACAAACAATAACAACACCAAAACATCAACACCACCAATGCTAACACCTGCAGTTCTGCAGAATTTTCAACATTTTGCTTCATAAAAGTGTAAAACTGAGTGGAAGATTTCTGAGGAGCTAACAGAAGCTCTTTGTGTGTGTGTGTGTGTGTGTGTGTGTGTGTGTGTGTGTGTGTGTGTGTGTGTAGCCGCCTCCCCGCAGACCTCTGAACTTTTCTGAGACTCATGAGTCCGAGGAGGAGAAACGGTTCCGGAGACTTTTCAGTCAGCTGGCCGGAGACGTGAGTCCATCACTTCATCGCTTTGATCCAGGCTCATCTGGATCATCAGCTGACATCAAAGACGACCTCCGTCACCTGTTGTTCTTCTGCTGACCCTCTGAACGATGCTTGTGTCTGTTTTCTGCGCTCGCACACCACACCTGTCTGCAGTCGGCCGCATTCCAAGCTCCGCCCACCTGCTGGGAGGGGCGGGGTCTGTGTGACACACCTGTGCTTCTCTGACAACAGTCTGAACGATTGAGCAGAACATCTGACAGTCGGATGTCTAAACATCCCACACACACACACACACACACACGCGCTGCATTCCTGCCATAGTCTGGCAGGGAGGAACTCATGCCATTTGGGTGTGTGTGTGTGTGTGTGTGTGTGTGTGTGTGTGTGTGTGTGTGTTCTGACTCATCGCTGGGGTGTGGACCAGTTTCACCAGAACTTTTCATCTCTGTGTTTTGTGTTTCCTATCGTTGACTCCGCCCACATGCCTGAAGGACATGGTGGGCGTGGTCACGCCTGGTTTGAAGGTGTATCTCACCTGACAATCCCGTCTGTTTGGATCCAGCGGTGCAGCGATGATGTCATCCCTGCTGGGTCCTCCGCCTGACCTCCTCCGGGTCAGGTGAGGCCCTCTGAGCGGGTTAACGTGTGTGTCTCTGCAGGACATGGAGGTGAGTCCTGGAGAGCTGAAGGACATCCTGAACGAAGTCATCTGCAGATGTGAGTCGCATCCCATCCATCCCGTAAACAGGAAGTGATGCAATCGCCCATCCTAAGGTTTTGTCCGTCTTGTTTAAGTTCCTGATATGAAGACCGACGGCTTCAGCATCGAGTCGTGCCGCAGCATGGTCGCCGTCATGGACGTATCCTTCCGCAAACTCCGCCGCGCTACAGCTAACGCTACAGCTAATGCTACAGCTAACGCTACTGCTACGTTTTGTGAGTTCTGACCTTTGACCCACGTCTTCAGAGCGACAGCACAGGGAAACTGGGCTTCCATGAGTTTAAATACCTGTGGGGGAACATCAAGAGGTGGCAGGTGGGTGTGGCCACATCGCCATGGCAACACTGAGAGGCCGCGTGTTCATCAGTCCTGTCGTTCTGTCGCCCACAGTCTGTTTACGTGAACCACGATGCCGACAGCTCAGGCGCGATTTGTTCCCGAGAGCTTCCAGAAGCCTTCCGTAAAGCAGGTGTGTGTGTGTGTGTGTGTGTGTGTGTGTGTGAGAAGTGGGTAATGCTGGATCCTTTAAATGCGCTAAATGTTCAGCCTAACCCAGCTGTGTATTTGTGTGTAGGGTTCCCTCTGAACGAACAACTCTACAAGATGATCGTCCGTCGCTATAGCGACGAGCACGAGGACATGGACTTTGACAACTTCATCGGCTGCCTTGTGCGGCTGGACGCGATGTGCCGTGAGTGCCGCGGCGCTCGGGGCCGACTGTGACTGTCACCGCCTGCGCTAAGTGTTTCCTGTCTGTGTTTGTGCAGGAGCCTTTCAGACGCTGGACAAAGACAAGAGCGGCTCCATCGAGCTGGACATCAAGGAGGTGAAGCTCATTTAGCACGGCGCTAACCTAGCCACAGATGTTAGCCTGCTGCTGCAGATGTTAGCTGGTGTCAGCCGCTGAGGGTTGCAGCTGTGGCAGATGTTTGCTGGCTGGCGTTTCCAGATGTGCAGCAGCTGTGATGGACATGGGCCAGCTGTGGCGGGTGTTAGCGTGAGTGCTGACCTTCTCTGCTGTCTGTGTGTCGCAGTGGCTCCAGCTGACCATGTACTCCTGAGGCCGCGGAAACGTCCGCCTGCGCCGTCCAGACGTGCAATAAGAGCTAGAAACCCCACCGTCTCCATGGTAACGGGACCAAACACCAGCAGTCCTGAGTGAAAACCAAGAATATTTAAATGAACTGGGACCAAGCTGAAGCTGAGGCTGCTATGTCCTGCTGCCTCCAGGCGGCGGCGCTGAAAACACGACTTTTTTTTGCAGATTTTATTGTAATTTGGCTAAAAATCAAAAGTTTGAGTGAATAAAATAAGAAAAATGTTGTGTGAGTGTTTTTATTGTACTAACTCAGTCCCGCAGTGCAATTATGAGAGGTGGAGCAGATGGTTAATATCTGTTAAACTTGTAAATGAACCATGGAAAATATTTGTTTAAATTCGATAATTAATCAATGAAATCACTGATCCGAGGACGATCATTTAGAATGAAGCTAATTGAAAATCTATAAATGTCACGTTAAAGTTTCAGTGTCCAACTGAATTGACTGGAAATCGGTCGCCAGGAACCAGTGATGGGTGTCGGGGGTGTGTGCTTGTGTCGGGGCGGGGCGGGCCGGTGTGCGGATGAGAGGGGCGGTGCAGAGCGGAGGCTGATGCTGAGGAGGAACAACAGGTCTGGTCGGCTTCTGCTGCAGGAGGAGACCCGGAAAAGCTGCCTGAGGCGGCTGGAGACGCGCCGCTGCAGGAGGAGAGATCAGCAAGCCCGGCA
Source organism: Arothron firmamentum (assembly GCA_016586285.1). NCBI lineage: Eukaryota > Metazoa > Chordata > Actinopteri > Tetraodontiformes > Tetraodontidae > Arothron > Arothron firmamentum. The sequence goes on along the minus strand of BJFM01004236.1, from coordinate 12,766 downwards.
GAACCCGAGCAGAACCCGAGCAGAACCCGAGCAGAACCCGAGCCGGACCCGAGCAGCACCAGGTGAGCCTGCTGCTCTGCTGCCACTGCAGAACTCTCTTTAAAGTGTTTAAATTAGTCATTTTAATCAGACAACAACGCCTCCACCTTTAACCCTAATGTCCGCGCGCGTGCGCTCGTGCGCGTGTCTAACTGCGCGGTTCTTATTAAGTAATTAGCTCTTTGTGCTGATGAAGAATCTAAAGCTGTGAAAAGTCGACAATAGGAGGTTAAAGGTCACCAGTCAGACGGGAGGAGCGCAGGCAGGTGAGGGGGGTTCCCGGTGACGTCACAGCGCGCGGCAGGTGGCAGGAAGTGCTCGATGTTTGCTAAAGGTCAACACAGATACAGTAGGTCAATGAGATGAAGAGCACATCATCTATCTACCCATCCATCCATCCATCCATCCATCCATCCATCCATCCGTCCATCCATCTATCATCTATCCATCTATCATCCATCCATCCATCCATCCATCCGTCCATCCATCTATCATCCATCCATCTATCAACTATCCATCTATCATCCATCCATCCATCCATCCATCCATCCATCCATCCATCCGTCCATCCATCTATCATCCATCCATCTATCATCTATCCATCTATCATCCATCCATCCATCCATCCATCCATCCATCCGTCCATCCATCTATCATCCATCCATCCATCCATCCATCCATCCGTCCATCCATCTATCATCCATCCATCCATCCATCCATCTATCTGTGTTGTTTACATTCAGCTAGTTAGCTAGCAAGATTTTTTCTGTCTTAACGAAACACATGAACATAAATCTAAAAAGTAGATGTAAATTATAAAGAGGATTAATCTAATGATGGAAGGAGAACTGATCTCTCTCTCTCTCTCTCTCTCTCTCTCTCTCTCTCTCTCTCCAGGTGTCAGAACCACCTGATGCTGCAGATTAATTTGGGTGCTTGGACCTGAGCTGACTCTCTCTCTCTCTCTCTCTCTCTCTCTCTCACACACACACACACACACACACACACACACACACACACACACACACACACACCCAGATGGCATCTGACCCGCCCATCCTGACGGAGCAGCAGGAGCTCCAGAGGAGAGCCAATCAGGTGACAGATGAGGTGAGCTCGTGGGTCCACAGCTGATCCAACCCTGAACCCATCAACCCGGTCGGTCCAACCAGTGAACTTGCTTCTGGCTCCTTCGTTGGTGTTTGGGTTGCTATGGTAACTATGGTGGTTCGAGTCCCACTAGAGTCCATATTTACCTGGAAAATGGGCGTGGCCAAACTGCTGTTTGCCTCCGCCTCTGATGGTTCCAGTCTCATTTCCTGGTTACTGTGGAGACGGCTGGTCTCACCGGGCAGCAACACACACACACACACACACACACACACACACACACACACACACACACACACACACACACACACACGCAGCCTCTCTGTGCTCATGGTTTCTCTTCTCCTTCAGTCTCTGGAGAGCACCAGGAGGATGATGCAGCTGGTTGAGGAGGTAACCACAGACACCACAGCATCATCACCGATCTGCTCTGTCATGTGACTTTGGGGGTTGCTCAAGGGCTTGGGGCACTCGGCCTTTCTCCTGGCTCTGATGCGAATGGCTAAAGTTGCCTCCTTCTTCTTCTCTGCAGAGTAAAGATGCAGGGATCAGAGCGCTGGTCATGCTGGACGAACAAGGAGGTAAATTCAGCAGCTGGTTTCATCGGCTAACGGCGGACGCTCGTCCAGACGGACGTTAGCTAGCAGCCGTAGCCGGGTAATTTGCGTGATTGCGTACCGTTCCGTCCTCCTCTTCCTCCTCTCAGAGCAGCTGGAGCGCATCGAGGAGGGTCTGGATCAGATCAACTCTGACATGAAGGAGGCGGAGAAGAACCTGACGGACCTGGGGAAGTGCTGCGGCCTCTGCGCCTGCGACAAGTAGGTGCAGCTCCGCTCAGCTCAGCCTCCAGCGCTGGGGCTAAACCCGCCCTCCCGCCTTAGGCTGAAGGCCTTTGAGGAGAGCGGGGCCTACAAGGCCGTGTGGGGCGGGGCCTCGGGTCAGGACGGCGTGGTCTCCAATCAGCCGCCGTCGTCCCGCGTCGTGGACGAGCGCGAGATGATGATCATGAGCGGAGGATACATACGCAGGTGGGGACCAGAATCACTCCGTTCAGCTACACACACACACACACACACACACACACTGTTCTGATGGATTTCAGGGTGACCAACGACGCCCGAGAGGACGAGATGGAGGAGAACCTGGCTCATGTTGGCAGCATCGTGGGGAACCTGAAGAACATGGCGCTGGACATGGGCAACGAGATCGACACGCAGAACGTCCAGATCGAACGCGTCCAGGGGAAGGTACGACCCCGCAAAACACACCGTCACCATGGCGATAAGACGTTCCCTCCAAAACAAAGGTGGGACTGGAACCCACAACCCTTGGTGATCCTTCTGCCCTCTCTGCAGGCTGTTCTCAACGTGTCCCGCATCGAGCAGGCCAACCAGAAGGCCAACAACCTGATGAAACGATAGAAACCTCCTGTCATCGTCCCACCCACGGTTGCTGGAACATAATTGCGGTGTGACCCCCCCCAGCTAGGGCTGAATTGCGTGTTGGGCCCCCTCTGCAGGCCACGTGGGGAACTGCTCACCAATGTGACCGTGTGTTTGTCTCCAGCGAAGCTCTGTGGCGCCACCAGGCGGCCTGGAGTAAAAGCACCTCCTCCAGAATTCAGGCGCGTCGGACAAACATTCAGATGTTTCCAGACTCGTGCATGTAGCCTGTTTGTTGCTGTGCACACGCGTGGATGGCGACCTCGTGATCCTTACAGGCCTCCGTTGTCCCCACACAACTTTAGAAACTAGTCCTTTGTTGTGAACGCTAATGAATAAAAATGTGTGAACGATGTGTCGCGTGTTTGTTGGACTAATTAATGATGTCACTTCTGGGACGGGGGCAATTATGGGCTGATGCTGTGTGTGGGGGGGTATTTTTTTTCTTATTTTAATTGTTAAATGTGGAAAATTCGTGACTTGTGCGGAGGCTGTGCCGGTTTCGTGCACGCTTCTGCGGAGCAGCCGGGGGGCGTGCGCTGCAGCCGGACAATATTGCGCATTCAAGGGAGGAAAAA